>APFE030577255.1:0-93649 GCA_000404065.3 Pinus taeda | reverse complement strand
CCTTCAGTGGCAATTTCCTCTTCCTCTTCCTTGGATTCAACACTTGTAATAGCATTGGGTGGCCTTGAATCCGTTGACGGGCCTCTTTTAAAAGCTTTGTAGGGCCTTTTTGAAGAAGTTACTGCTACTTGCTTTTTTATTTCGACCATTTAATTAGACATGGTCTTCAGAAATTTTTGCAATCCCTCCAAATCGAATGGATCTTTTGCTTGTTTCTTCTTGGACTCTTCTTTGAAGGTGACCTTCTTAGGTTTCCATTCCTCTATTGCAGATTTCTTCTCTAGGGCTATTATACGTTTCTCTACCGCTATGGCTTCTTTCATGTTTTTGGCTAAGGTTGTTTTATTAGCCCTGTCCACGAAAATTGCTATGTTTGATGGTAAAGCAGTTATATACCATTCACATCGCACTTCCAAGGCTGCGAAGCAGTAGGAATTTTTTTTAGAATTTTATTGAAACGTAGATTGAAGTCTTTGATAGGCTCTCTAGGTTCGGCCCTAAGGTTGGATAGGTCGTTGATTAACGGTGTCGTAGACCTGTCGTCACCAAACTTGGTTAGGAATTGGTCTTGGAAGATGTCCCAACTAGTAATAGATCCATAGGGTAATGAGAAATACCATGATCTAGTTGTTCCTTGTAGAGTATAAGGAAACAGTCAAACAACAACATCTTCATTAGTAACCCCGTTGAGATTAATGGATAGCATAAAGTTTCTTATGTTCTCTTCTGCTAGCATGCCTGCCTCGGGATTGAACTTAGGCAGCCATTTCTCAGGATGGGCCGGTATTTGACTGAAGGGTGCAGGCATTAAGACTACCCAAGGATTATTCCATGGAGACTGGGCCATTACTGAACTGCTAACAGGGGGAAGTGCAAAAGATGATCCATGTGGTTGGGAATATGAGGATATTACAATCGCAGATGATTGAGGAGGAGTTGTAGGGATTCCACTGGGTAGATTGATAATGGTCTGGAGTGGAGAAGTGGATGGTTGACATCACGGTGGAGAGGTTGAGATGGATGATGTTGATGAAAGAGTCTCACTGTCAGACCCTTTAGGTGATTTCCTTTCTCTTTTCCTTTTGGGAATAGGTAATTCGGTTGGCCAAACACCAAACTTTTCAGTCTTTAATCTAGTCAGTGGATGAGCAGGGTTGTACTGCGAAGTCACGCTACCCTGAGATTTATAAGATCTTTGAGGGCAAATGGAAAATCACTGAAGTTTGTGAATCAGAGATTCGACTTCAGGCGGTTCAGTAATAGATTGTTCTCAAATGTCAGGGTTTGTACCAGCGGTTGATGCTCCAACGACTTCTAACTCTGGATTTAAGTGTAATGGAGAAGTCGATGGAGATAGTGAGGGCGATTTACTCTCAGAATGGTATTTTTATTTGGATTTACTTGCCATTCATAGTTCAGGCCCTCCTTCAAGCACCAAATATGTTGAGGGCCCCGAAAATTGGGTCTACAACCAGGGGGATACCCGCTTGGTCCGAACCATGGTTGGAAGCTCCTTATCTGTTTGGTATAGTGGATCCGACTAGGGATATGGGACCAGTTTCCCAATTTAGTGTGTGTGTGTGAGAAAGATGGGTATTTCTATTCTAAATGGAATACTTCTCTCCTAATTCTAATCTAATGCTATGCTATTGTATTCTAATAAACAGAAAAACATCAAAATTTATGCTAAAACGGGGTGTGATCTTTCTTCTATGCGATCTAAAAAGATTTCAAACAATAACTGGTAATAAATATCATTCAGCTATTATAAGAAAAGAATTCAATAAATATGAACTACTTCGTATAAGAAGTTAGACGGAACAGTTGTGAAAACTTATCGCATAAATGAGCTATTCATATACTAAGCATAAATAAATATTTATCACCGTACAAAAGTGCCAAATGATAACTCAGGCATCCACGCTGCAATATGTAAACAAATGAAAACTGAATATCACTTTAACGCATAAGTAGAAATGGTTAAGAGATAAAAGTACCATTTATAACTAGTCCTACTCATGAGCTTCAAGTGACAATTGATTTATCTCTCCTTGATTTAACATACACTAATAGTACAAAAGTGCAACATCAGTAGCAGATATCGAATGCAAATATCAAATAAACCCTGTTCCATTCATTCATCAAAATGTCCTCGGAGGGTGCACAAGTGCATGTTCTGAGGACAAGTTTTTGATAAATTTCTCGACCCTTCTCTAAATGCATGAGAAGGGTTTAAATACTAGTAACTAAATAACTTATTTACAGAAATTAAGGATTCGGTTTAAATGACCATCCTTTTTCTAAGCAAAACTATTTCTAAAATTAAATCTAATATCTAACTATTTCTAAATTTTCTCCTTAACGTCGCAAGCATTCAGTATTTGCCTGAGTAGAGCCGGCTGACTATCTTCCATCTTTGGTTGAGTTAAGCAAACAAAATCGGCAAGAGTTGGCACTATCTTCTCAGAAAAATTGATGATATACTTGAGAGTCATCCAATGACTATGTGGCTTTACCATGTATACCTGGTAATAATCCCATTTCAACTTGGTTAACCCTTGGATTGCTTCTGCTTTTTCATTAGCTTTCTGTTTCCAGTTTGTTTCTATCGCTGCTTTCCTTCAATTTTCAGGGTTTGCACGTGACTGAGTAATTAGAAGCCTTCCTTTTCGAGCAAGTTATCTTAGCGATGCATGATTAGCGCTAAGTGCTAATCGCTAATCGCTAATCGCACATCGGAAAATAGTTATCACTGTACAAAAGTGCCAAATGATAACTCAGGCATCCACGCTGAAATATATAAACAACTGAAAACTGAATATCACTTTAACGCATAAGTAGAAATGGTTAAGAGATAAAAGTACCATTTATAACTAGTCCTACTCATGAGCTTCAAGCGACAATTGATTTATCTCTCCTTGATTTAACATCCACTAATAGTACAAAAGTGAAACATCAGTAGCAGATATCGAATGCAAATATCAAATAAACCTTGTTCCATTCATTCATCAAAACGTCCTCGGAGGGTGCACAAGTGCATGTTCTGAGGACAAGTTTTTGATAAATTTCTGGACCCTTCTCTAAATGCATGAGAAGGGTTTAAATACTACTAACTAAATAACTTATTTACAGAAATTAAGGATTCGGTTTAAATGAACATCCTCTTTCTAAGCAAAACTATTTCTAAAATTAAATCTAATATCTAACTATTTCTAAATTTTCTCCTTAACATCGCAAGCATTCAGTATTTTCCTTAGTAGAGTCGGCTGACTGTCTTCTGTCTTTGGTTGAGTTAAGCAAACAAAATCGGCAAGAGCTGGCACTATCTTCTTAGGAAAATTGATGATATACTTGAGATTCATCCAATGACTATGTGGCTTTACCATGTATACCTGGTAATAATCCCATTTCAACTTGGTTAACCCTTGGATTGCTTCTGCTTTTTCATTAGCTTTCTGTTTCTAGTTTGTTTCTATCGCTGCTTTCCTTCAATTTTCAGGGTTTGCACGTGACTGAGTAATTAAAAGCCTTCCTTTTCGAGCAATTTATCTTAGCGATGCATGATTAGCGCTAAGTGCTAATCTCTAATCGCTAATCGCACATCGAAAAATGCCTCTGTTTCTTGATCCGGGCTTCCCTGATGCGTTTTTCGCCTCTTGCGCCTTTTTCTCTTATCGGGTATAAAGCTCAAAATTTGTAAAAATAGTGATTCCGTGAGCTCTTGACCCTGAGTATTAAACTGTTTGTTTCTAGTATCAGCATCGTTCAGTACCCATTCAACCATGGTTGTATATGAGAAATCTGTGATGGATGCCTCAGAAGATTTCTACGGCTCCTTCTCTCCCTTAAGTGGATTAGGTGTGCCTTCCCAAATGGACATTGGAGTACTTCCTTTCCTCCTCATAGTTTCTTGTATACTACCTTGTATAATGCTTTGTCCTTTGTTCCTACAGTTTACAATTGAGGTGGAAGTAATGATAAAAATAATGACAAGAAAACTTTAAATGCCGAAGATATGCAAAACACGCCACCTTACGTGAACTAGTTCTTCGAAAAACACAACACCATACTTCATTAAAAACTGGCAACAAATCATTAATTCGCATTAAAATGCATGACCAGTTCTTGGCCTAGAAAACGTTTTCTCGAATAATGAGCCAGAACCAACTGTGATGGAGAGGTCTTGTGATTTTTCTTTGTGATATCGCAGATCGCTGTATCGCATTACCACAATTTCATCGTGATGTTCTATCGCAAGGTTGCTTGGTCAGAATATCGCAATATCGCAGATCGCTTAATCGTTATAATCATTATGTTCAATTCATTTAATTTTTTCAATGTGCGATCTGAGATATCGCATATTGGCGATTTTAACGTTTTTCAATGTGAGTGCTTCTTAATGCACGCAATGCGATGGAGTTTTGCATTGCAATCTCACGTGTTTTATCATTTTGGTTCATTTAGAAGGTACCCTATCATTCTTTGCGCGATGGTATCTTTCTTAAGGAGTGAATTTACTTTCTTCATTATGAAACTTAGGTTTTTTAGATTCTTCAAAGGTATTTTCCTAAGCCCATGATGTTGTAAGTTTCATCTAAAAGGAAATATAACACTAAATGATTTTTAAATTTTTTTACTAAGCGTCCCCACTTATTTAGTATTAGCAATAATACTTCATAAGGAGGGGTTTGTTGGTGTCCACAACAGGGTACTACCCGAATCCATCAACACTATTACATTTTTTTTCTTGATATGTCATTCTATCTTGAGGGTTTTAGTAGTGGTAATTCTTGCCAATGTATTACAATATATGGTGAGATTCATTTATTATTTCTTTAGGTTTGATTCCTGGTGTATATCCTCTTCTTTTGACTCTTCTTGTTCCTTTTCTTCCTCCTCTATACAATCTATGTAAAATAATTTCTTCTGAGCACACTTATGACCTTTAGTGTATTTTCTCTTAGAGCTGTAACAAAGCCCTTTTGCTCTTTTTTATTCCAATTGTTGTGATGTCGACCTTGTAGGTTGTGGAAGGCTAGGGGAAACAACTCTTACATCTTTATAGTTGTGAGTGGTAGGCTTCCTTATTTCCATAATTTTTCTTTCAAATTTTCCTGCCAACCTGAATGCCTTCTCCAATGAATCAAGTTCCCAAAGGCAAACTTTATGTTGGATTTTATCCTTTCAAGTTCCTATAAACACATCAATCCTATACTCCTCTAGAATACATTTTATCCTTATATTAAATTTTTGGAATTCATCAATGTGCTCCACCATTTAACCCTTTTGTTTGAGATTTATCAATTAGCTAAAGATGGTGTTGCTTTTTGTATCCTCATAATGTGCTACCATTTCCTCCATAAAAATTGACCAAGTGAAATTTTTTTATGAGAGAAAAGCCATTGATACCACACAAACTAATGGGGTTCCAAATATAAAGTTGCAATGTGTACCTTCTGTGTGTTTTGCACATTATGGAGATCGAAATATTGCTCCATTTGTAGTATCCATGTTAGGGGGTCCATGCCATCAAACTTCATCATATCGATCTTTGGAACATGTTGAGTCTTCAATATAACATTAGATTCTAAGAAATCATTATTAACATTAATTTTTTTCTAATCATGAGTTTCCTCTACTACCTTTTCACCATTAGGAAGCATTTCGTGTAGCAAATTTGTCAAACCTCCTTTCAAACTTTCCATGTCTTTCTTCAAATATTCAATGTTTTCTTTTAGTTTTTCTTCTAAACCATCCATATTAGCTTCAACACCATGTATATTATTTTCCATGCCATCCATCTTAGCTTCCATTCCATTCTTTATACCATCCATCTTCGCTTATGTTACTTTTTGCGAGTGTGAAATTTGTTTCACCTGGTCTCTTAATTTTGATACATCATGTTGCATTTATTGCTTGTCTTCATGAGTCATGGTAGAACTTTCAAGTTTTTCACTAGGTGTTTCCATTTTCATTGTTTGGGTCATCAATTAATGATAATTATGATTCACTGTTCCCATTGAATCACTTCAAACTAAATTTTCAAACCAAACTTATGCAAATTAAAAAAAAAACTACACACATTTTTTCTCTTTGTAGGAGCTAGATATTAAATCTATTGTATCTTTGTAATTTCGGATCTCCAAGGTCTAAAATTTTGTCTTGTAGTAGCCTTTTGTGTTTTCTTTCAAACCCCACCATTCCGATCAATATTGGATTCTTAAAGAAAGAGTTATGTCAAATCTCCCATGATGGCTGGATTATAGACTAGTTCAATAGAGCTAACTTGTATGACCTTCCACGTATCCCTTTTTCGACCTTTGTACCTCAAAATGATACAAAAACAACTAATGTATGTCCTCTCTATGTAAATGCTGACACAATTTCAATCCGATGCTCGGAGAGAAATTTATTACGATTTTTCCAAGGTCACTTGTTTGCGATGTAATTCGGGAGCTGACAAAAAGCCTAACTTCCTTGGATCATATATCTGCAAATATAGCGAGGAAAGATCTTAAATTTGGACCCAAGGTTCATTGATATTTCATATCAAATGGGTATTAGTTTCATCCTCTTAAACCTCATAGAAAATAGTTTATAGCGAAAATTCCACGATGATATGTTTGGAGTAGTGAAACCCTAGAATCCAAAGCTCTCATACCAAATGTTATGCAACCAACTGACAAAATAGAAGAAAAGCTAGATCAACGACTTCAAAATCAACCTCTTCAAGGGGGAATTCTCCTTTACATTACACAAATGAATAATTCTTAAATGATACAAATGACAAGGCCTCCTTTCTATATATAGGAGTCTAAGGGGTCACAATATAATCAGAGCCGCCATAAAAATAATATTCTAAGGGCACAATAGTAAAAATAGTGGGCTTCTAAGGGGCACAACAATAAAAATAGTGGGCTTCTAAGGGGCACAATAATAAAAATATAGGGACTACGTTGGCACAACAATATAATAAGGGGGTTGCACTAATAACAATAAGGGGCTACACTGGTAGTATAGGGACCTAACAATTGGCTAAATATGCACAATGCATAGTCTCGAGAGGTTGACTATTGACTAAAACTGTGCAATGCACAAAACGGTCAGGTTGGGTTGCTGGCTGGAACTACAGAGTCCACAGTTCTAGCCGGATACATTCGGAACTACCTCCAAGGATTGCGTAGAGCACAACCAGGGGAAATGTGGGTAGCCTTTCCATAATTCCTATAGGCAAGATAGAGCCTTGACTACCAAGAATGCGAAGAGATTGCTGGGAGAAATGGGATCGGGCCGAGACAACTCGGATTTGTGCAATGGCATCTCGGAAACATGAAGGAGTGAATGTGTGTGTGAAGCTGGTATATATTTGATTGAAATAAACATGCATGTGATTTAATCAAGTGAAAATATCAATCAAATGACAAAACCAAGAAGCTCATGAAGCAAGTTGCCAAAACAATGATTGTGAGTGAAAAAATAGTGTTATGGATGCAACACTAAGGAAAGGTAATGAAAAAATTGAAACCACACTTATTAAAGATAAAATTCATTGAAACTCCAAAGTTTGTTCAATAAAACCAAGGAAGCAACACTCATACAAGCCCAAAACTAAAAAGCGACATAAAAAGGGGCAAATGGCATGAAAAGCAAAAGTTACCTAGAAAAAATACGAAGACTATGCCGAAGGTTCCTAAATACCTTGAGCATGCCAAATATCTAATATTAAATGTGAAGAATGAGTTATGAGGCATCATTTAAATAGATTTGGTAAAAAATATGGTTTAAGATGCGCATGCCACAAATCTAGGAAAAAGCGACACTTGGCGGGAAACTTCTAAAAATGGTTTTTCATGTAACTCCTCATTCTAAAAATAGATCCATAAAATCTATGGATGTTTTTTCACTTTTTTCTTTTTTATTTTTAGGGAAAATCTTCTTGACATGCAATGAAGGATTGTGCAGTTCTGGAGGGAACCGAACAACCTACCAGGACATGCGACAGGCAGTCTGTGAGGGGAAAATTCTGCATTGTTTTGAGGGTGAGGGGCCTTGGATGACTTGCTAGCTCTCCATAATTTTCTAGAGTAGTCATGCTAGGCTGATTTGCGCATTTCTAGAGGGCAGTGCAACTATCTAGCTCTGCGCAATTCCAAATATTAGTGCAGCTGGCTGAAACTGTGCATTTCTGGAGAGAAACGTCAGTTGGCCACCTTTGTGCAATTTCTGAGTGCGGGATAACTGTTTCGGCTGCTATATGAAATTATTGAGGGGAAGAAATGTTTCCCTTTAGGTTTGCATAGTTTTTCCCAACAACTAATTGAACGGATGTGAACCAAGTTCTCCGTGTGTTGGCGGTTGACCGACGGGACAAGTGAGTTAAACACAAGTTGTGAAACGACAGATGGAATCAAATAAGCAAAATTTCCTGATCAATTCAAGATAGTTGTGATGATTTCGAGGAGGGAGGCTCCAAAACAAAGCAAAGGAAAAATTTTGGAGGGTGGTTGTAGCCGCTAAAACATTGGCGACACACTAGTAGAACTCCAACTCTCTGTGTGGACCTTTTTCGTTAAAAATGAGCTTAACTCCTCTGAAAATATTGTTAGATTCTTCAATCATCATGGATTCCAGACTAAAATTGAGTTAAATATGTAGTCCCTTACCATTCTCTTGATCGCTCAACACACATTCCAAGCCAAGTCAAGTGAGTTTTTTATATTCGAGATGAGGGGTATATTGGTACACAAGTAATAACGATGTCAGAGTCTTAGTTTCATCTTTGGTGTTTCTTTACTAAGAGTAGGTGTGGACAGTACCCCAATGGAGTTACGGAGGGAGACAAACATTGCTCTACTCCTAGTGAGCCTCGTCAGTACCCTAGTAGAGTTGCTTGCATCACCTCTCTGTGCAAGAAGCCTCTCTCTTCTTTTTCCTTATTTATTTTTTATTTTTTATTTATTCCATTTTTTAAAGAACTGTGCATATGCACTTATTTATTTCAGAGGCGAAAGAGGGATCCTGACTTATTGAGAGTAGAAGTGGTTGTACCTTCAGATAATTATTTCATATATACCTATGACACTAATTTTTAAGGTTTTCCCCCTCACCTTCCTCTACTTGACGGAGTTGACGAGGGTTAACCCAAAAGAACCGATTAGAGTAGGTGGTACTACTTAAAGTGCAAGTGTTGTGTTTTGACCAAGACTCACTCTAAATAGAACATATTTTCCATTAGGTTATCATTTACTAAAGACAAAAATCTCTTTCATAAGGAGAGAGGACAATAGATAACCATGTGTTAATAACTATACAAGTCCTCTTGTACTTTAACTTTCTTTTCTCGAGAGCCACACATGCGAAACTAAACCTATGGGTAAAAGAAACAAGCAAACAAATTGAAAGAAAAGAACAAAATAAAGGAAATCAAAGAAATAAAACAAATCAATAAAACAAGCGACGTAAATAAAGTAAACAAATCAAGCATTCAAATAAAGAAAAACAACAAAGAAAACACTACTCATACTCCTAAGCTAAACAATGGATGGGCCTCTTCCCGTAAAGTGATATTTCCAACGTAGCCATCAGTGCATTGGTTTACCCATGTTGGTGAAGGCATGGTTCACAAAAAAGATAAATGTGTAAAGCAACAAACAAGAAAGATATAACAGTGAAGACCAACATGCTCTAAGTTTAAATATATCCACAGAAAATAAAAGACAACTTGATCCTTGTGAACAACAAGTGTGGAGTCTGGAATGGGAGAACACAACACACTATAATCCAGAGGATCAATAGAATGCAGGGATGGAGGTTGAGGAAATAAGTCCACGTGACAACCAACAATCTTGTCAGCCAAATCTGCATAGAGATCAAGAGCAGGTGGGGTGGGAGGATGTGACAGTTCAACAACTAGATGTGCACCTTCTCCCACCTCACGTTGTTTGGCGAGAGTTGTTCGATGAGAAGAGGATGGAGAGTCACTTGTGATAGAAACCATGTATGCCTTGGATTTAGAAGCTCTAATACTGAGGTATGATGGGGTCGGTTTGAATGATTCCAAGATATATGAATTCTCTTATATGTGAAGAAGATACTGTAATATTTCATTAAGAAATTTCCAATCAATTTCATCCTCTTGGAATTGAAATGAGAAATTACGTAAGAGAGCCATAATTGCACCACAGATTCATGAGCGGATTTCTATAATCTGAAAATTTATTTGTTAAGTGCTTGATGGTCAAAATTATGGAAAGTAGGAGATAACTCTAAAACAAAGTGACAAAATGAGGGAATATATTTTTTGGGTAGTGTGACAAACCATTACAATGGGTGCCCACGAAATTTGAATGTGAACAACGTTCACATCACATAATCTTCACATGATTCGAGGTTTTGACATAGATTTGAAAAGAAAGACTATGCATCTCCCAAGCTATTACGACTTCACCTTCATATGTGTTCTGTGAAAGAGATTCTATAACTCCTTAGGGATTTCAAAGTCTTCTCCATAAGATAAACATCTCGGAGGATGAAGTGTAACATTAGACATGATATATGTGTGAAGATTCAAAATAGATTTTGAGGACTCAGCTTATCATCTAGCCCTCCTTCTAGCACCCGAAATGTTGATGGTGCTAGACTCGCAAACATGTTAGTGGATCTCCCCGGTAGGAACTACCAACTAGGCCTTAGACTATTTGGAGTAGGAGTCGTAATAGTTGGTATTAAAGCTATGCCTTGACTACAAAATATGCATCGGAATATTCTAACACATGGAGGGGGAAAATAATTGTATCCCTTAGAAGCCTATAATAATATGTATCCTGAAAGGAACACTCAAGCTGAATGATATTACAAAATAGGAAGTTGAATAGTCGACAATCCAAAGTGATGAGTTAAACCAACAACATGCTCCAATAAGATCCATACAATTGCATACGGAATATTCCATACATCAATGCACAAGTAAAAATACATACTTCTAAAGAACTAGAATAGTTGATCTACAATATGAGAATATAAATGAAATGTGCTAGCTCTATTATATTATATAAGGTGAAATTTCCATCCATACATACAACCATGACAGCCACTAGCCCCAATAGGGGAACGTTATAGTCAACACTGCCTCCTCCTCCAAAGACATGTGCTCACTCTTCACTATGGAGAAGCCGAGGCTCGTCACAATAATCTCCTAGCCCTCTCTAAGCAATGCATAACAAAAGCTTGGCTCCCAAAAGTCTCTTCTATGAGTTATGAGGTTCTATTTATAACAAAGGGTGGGTTGACCCTTTACATTTCCCTTTATGACTCTTTACATTGCATATGACTATTTGTATTCCACTAGTGACACTTGGAATTTCACTTTACATCATGTTTACAAAAATGATACATTTTCCACATATCGCCATGTAAGACAAAATTGGCTTGACTCAACCAGACAAGACAACACAAACACAGTTTTGGAAAGACCAACACATCAACCTTCTCTCTGTGATCCTCGGTGGTGAACTGATGCCATGATTGATAGTACGCAATGGTGTCCACATACTCTTTGATGATGTCCTTCTGGAAATGAACTCTTCCCTCCATTTCTTCTAGGTATAGTTATTTGGAACCTTGGTCCAACTCATCTTGTAACATGCACAGCTTTGTCCTGAGCAAGGTTGGACCTACGATGTACATTTGCATGTTATCTGCACTGGTTTGCAAATCTGCGTTGATTGCAAATCTGCACTGATGGACGTGAGTATGAACTGATCAAAGTACGCATCGAGCTCCAGTTTGACTTGGTTCTTCTCTTTAGACTCAATGAGCGTACCGATTGATGGTGTGCCATACTTCCTCACCCCGATACCCAAAATCCTATACAATTGTGTATACGAAGCCTCCACACTGGTGATGAGCGACGAGAGTTCCTCATAGTTTCGGATCTCACTCTAGATGTGTGCTTTGTCCAACTCTACCTATGGCTTCATCATCTTGTGTAATTGAATCAGGGCTCCCTTGTAACTCATTGTCCATGTCTTTACATGATCAACTGTGGCATGTATGTCTGTGAGTGTTCGTGCTACATTGGCGCAATGCTGGTGATGACCATGTAGGTGGAAAACGACCTTGTGGACGGTGATGAACTTGTTATAGAGTCTTTGTGTGACTCTCTCAAGATTTGATACTTCAGAAAGTATGGTAATATTCAACTTTGCAATGTTGGATCTTGTTGATTATTCCTCTCTCTGCATGACTGCTTGCAATTCCTTAGCCATGTAGTCATTTTCTGCTATCAAGAACTTAACACTCGAGCTCATGGCTTTGGCATAAGCCTTTGTAGCATTGACTAAGGTGGTTGGATGTCTTCATACATCTAACATAATCATACATTCTTCCAAGTGCGCAGGTGATTCATGCTCATCTGGGGTCCATACTCTACGTGCTTGTACAAGTTTGTGTTGTGACTTGACAAAGGCTATGTTGTACATCTCTATTCTTGGATGGTCCTCAAGGAGAATGGTATCCCCTTATTTACTCAATAATTTCTTTGTTTTCGGAGCTAGTGAAGATTGTCGAGTCACCTCGGTTTCTTTTTGCATGAGGTCGGTATGCTGATCTTGTTCCATCTACTCCATCTCCATCTCCATTTATTCTATTATCTATTCATCCTATAGAGGATGCTCCTCTTCTTTTGGCTACTCACACTATTTTTCATCTGTTGTTGGTTCAGATTCTTCAACCTATTTCAATGCAATTTGTGCTATTTGTGTGCCTTGCACTTCGTCTTATTCCTGTTCTTGTTCCTACTCATGTTTTTCTTCCTTATCTCTTCAGCACATCTCTTGTTCTTCCTTGAGCTTCTATGTGACTTCCTCCAACATCCTCTCTACATCTTTCAACATTTTCTTCTCTCTCATCCTTTGCGCTATCCTCCTATCGTGTTGTCATCTCTTCGCATTTATCTCCAAAGATACCTTTTCCACAACTAGGTCTTCCTTAAACTTATAGCTTTGATCCATCTTTTTGCTTTCAACAATCTCCCTCTTTCCTTTTGCTTGCATAGGTTTGTTGCTTGCTACTGCCGTTGTTGCTGCTCACTATGGTGCTATTTCCTTGAGTACTACTAGCCACTCCACTGAAATGGTGACTGGTTCATTGAGATAAGAGGAGTTATAACAATATCTCCATGGGTCTTCCTTTAGCTAATGACATGCCTCGTGAACTCAAGGATAGTACACTCGCACAGTGGTCCATGCATAAACCATGTGGGTCATACGGGTTGAAACTCCTTGTGCCTAACTTAAACTTCTTGAATTCTACCACCTTGGCATTTACTTCTTTCAAACTCCCGATTGCATACACCCCAATTTCACAGGAAGCGTGGGGCATGGTGCCTTCTTCTTCGTGTGAAATCTAGCTGAAAACCCTACCGAGATGTCGTATGATACCTCCTGCATAACAAAATTGTCTGTGGAAAACAATGGCAATAATGCAAATCTTTCTCCACGATGTACGTTGTGAAGAGGGTTCCCTCGAGTGAGGCATATCAATATTCAATGCTCAACAATGCCACCATTGATGCATGAGACATCCATGGAATTTCTTATTCAAAGATCATCGTGTACAGGGGGGCAATGAAATGGTCGCATATTCTAGCCATGACTGCTCAAAAGTTGCAGTATGAGAGAAACATATAATATATGTTCGAAGCTCTCTCTGAAGGTGGCCATGCCCTACCCATGTCAGGAAAATGTTGATGAGCACAGATTGCATTGAGAAGGTAGGTATACATGAAGAAATTTGCTTACGAATCCTTCGGTGGACTCTAAGAATTATATAGATACACTTTCAACTGTGGATCCAACATCTTGGACCACATGAAGGATTTTATTCACTTCTGAGATGATCCATCATAGCAACCCAACTCTGTGGAAAGGTTTTTTTAATTCCCTTGGCCATACAAGAGACATTAGAATATTACCAAGAACTCATATGCCTTCTTGAGTATCTTCATCCTATATATCTAGTTGGCTATCATCCTAAACTTTTCTGGCTCCTTTAACCAATGATTCAAGATGTCTCTTATGTTTGTGTTATCATTGGGAGTGTAGAAAAATGCATCCATCCTGCTCATTGGGAATGGTAAATGAAATATCTCATGATAATCCTATGTCCTAAAGAAAGCAAGCCTTGCTCCACTGGCACTACTCAATATTATTGTCTCTGATTAGTGTGTGAGACAACCCAGTGGATCACATCTGCACAAGGAAACACGAGAAAGCTCCATGCAACCTTGTATAGTCCTCAGTTATGGATGTTCACATAGACCTATTGATCCTCCAGACTCTCCTGAAAGTGGCCTGAGAAGATGGTGTTGATGTCTTTCCATGTGACCTTGATGTCCTTCTTAATGAGAAAGTATGTGTCTGTGTACACGGGCAAGCTCATTAACCCATGCTCAACCACGTATCTAAGTATTGCTTTCAACAATGTATTTTGTTCAAGCTCTCTTAGAGGCAATGACACCTATACTAGTGAGAAGATTCTAGAAACCTATGGCACCTAGAGAGAAAGAAGACACTAATGGTGATACAATGTCAGCTAAAACATCAAACAACTTCAAGAATCATTCGGGCAACAAATTAGTGACTGTTGAGCAAGATTGCGTAGCAATGACTTTGGGACGCTGGGAGACTGTCCACTGGAACTACGAATTGTGAATTCCAAGATTGTGAGTGAGGTTGATTGCTAGCAAAATATGCACAATACACAGTCCAGAGAGGTTCACTGCTGATTGAAACTACATAATGCGCAAAACAATCTGGTTGCGGTGCTAGTTGGAATTTCATGTTGCGATGTTCTAGTCGGAAGGACACACAACTGCCGCTAAGGATTGTACACAAAAAATCACTCGGAAAATGTGGACAGCCTCTGCATAAACTCTTGGAGGCAAGGCAAAGCCTTAACTACCAAGAATGTGCAGAGCTTGCTGGGAGACACAAGATCGAGGCCGAGACAGCCCAGATCTACCCAATGGCATCTCGTAAACACAATGGAGTGAATGTGTGTGCGAGGATGGTGCAAATCTGAGTGGAATAAACATGCAAGTGATTCAAGCATGTGCAAAAATCAGTCAAATGACAAAACCAAGAAGCTCGTGAAGCAAGTTGCCAAAACGGTGACTATGAGTGCATAAATAGTGTTATGCATGCTACACTAAGGAAAATTAATGAAAAACTTGAAACAATGCTTCTACAATCTAAAATGCACTGAAATGCAAATGGTCATTTAATAAAACCAAGGAAACAAGGCTCATACAAACTGAAAACTAAAAAGCAATCGAAAAAGTGGCAAAAGGCATGAAAAGAAAAACTTACGCAGAAAAGTTGCACTGACTGTGCCAAAGGTTCCTAGATGCCCCATGAATGCCAAAGCTCTAATATCTAATGCGACGAATGAGGTTTGAGGTGTTGTTTAAATAATTTTAATGAAATTAGAGTTTATGACGCCCATGTAATAAATCTAGGAAACTTCTAAAAATGATTTTGCATATAACTCTTGTTGCTAAAAATAGATCCCTAAAATCTAGGGATGCTTTTTCATTCTTTTTTGCTTTTGCAGGGAAATTTTACTTACATTCAAGGAAGGATTGTATAGGTTTGTAGGGATCTGGACAACCTACTGGCACATGTGATGAACAATTAGTGAGGAAAAACTTCTGCGTTGTTTGTGGGATGAGAGGCCTTCGCTCGCTAATTCTGCGCAATTTTCCAAAGTAGTGATATTGGGATGCTATGCGCATTTCTAGAGAGGAGTGCATGTCGTAAGTTCTCCTCAATTCTGGAGAATAGTTCAGCTCCCTAAAACTGCACATTTCTATGGAGTAGTGTTAGCTGACCTGCTCCACGCAATATCCGAGTGCAGGCAAGCTTCTGGGCTACTGTTTGCAATTCTTGAGTGGAATACAAGCTTCCCTCTAGGCTTGCACAATTTTTCCCAAGATTTGCTTGACCAGATGTGAACCAAGTTTTAGATGTTCTTGTGGTTAACCTACAGGACAAATGAATTAAACATAAGCTATGAAGTGATAGATGGAATCAAATAAGCACAAGTACCTTATCAGTGCAGGATAGTTGTGATTATTCCAAGAAGGGAGGCTTCAAAATGAAGAAAAGGCAACATTTTGGAGGGTGATCTTAACCGCTAGAGCAAGGAGATATTGAATTTTATGTCAAGATAGTATTGGGAGCCACATGAGTGTCTAAACCACCTTACAAAATGAGTATGCTTGAATTAATGGACTTAAACATCTAGCATTAAGAATTATTAAATAAGTGGCATATTAGAGTGAGTGTTTCACCATAGGGAGAGATTGTTTTATTTTTTAAAAATAAGGGTTGTGCAATAAATTATGTATTGATTATAAGGAGTTGAATGCATTAACAATTCAGAACAAATAACATCTTCCTAGAATCAATGATATATTTGA
Organism: Pinus taeda; assembly: GCA_000404065.3. Taxonomy (NCBI): domain Eukaryota; kingdom Viridiplantae; phylum Streptophyta; class Pinopsida; order Pinales; family Pinaceae; genus Pinus; species Pinus taeda. The sequence goes on along the minus strand of APFE030577255.1, from coordinate 77,169 downwards.
CCAAGAGAGAGGAGCCACTATCTTTTCTAAAGTAGTATTAAGTTCTAGATACCATCAATTAAGGAATAATATTAAGATATCCTTAAAACAACTTTCAAAACTAGATACATGAACTATGAATTTATTGTACTTCTATTTGGACATACGAATGCACAAACTTCCTTTGTGTTTTTGATGAGTAGTATTTCTAGTCAATATTTAAATAAATTTGTGTTAATATTTATTGATGATACTTTTATATACTCTAAGGCTTTAAGAGGAACTCAAAAAACAATTGGAAATAGTCTTGCAAACACTTTGTGAACAATAACTGTACGCTAAGTTTAGTAAGTGTGAATTTTACCGTGATAAAATACAACTCTTGGAACACATAATTTCTAAGAATGGCATAACTGTAGATCCTAAAAAAATAAAATTCATACTTAACTTTCCAATTCCTAAAGATGTGGCCAATGTTAGATTATTTATGGGTATCAAAGGATATTATCATATATTCATATAAGACTTATCTAAATTTGTGTATCCCATAACATCCCTACAAAAAAAGCGAGTTCATTTGGATGAACACATAAATGTTAAAAGAGTTTTGAGCAGTTGAATCATTTTTTCATTGTTGCACCTATGCCCAAAATAGTTGAATCTCACAAAGATTTTATAATGTGTATTCATAACTATTTGGAGGGCTTGGGATGGATACTAATGCAATAAAATCATGTGGTAGCATATGAATATGGAAAATTAAAATACAATGAAAAGAATTCTGCAATATATGACTTGGAATTAGCTGCAACTATATATGCACTTAAGACGTGGCGTTATTATTTCATTGGTAAGAATTTTACACTAATTATTGATCATATTATATTAAAATACATTTTCACAAAGAAGAACATGAATGTTACACAATTCACATGGATGGCTTTCTTAAGTGAACATGACTTTGATATTAAGCATATTAAGAGGAAAACAAATTTGTTGATTCCCTAAGCTAAAGTTTGAAGCAGATTTGTGTGGTAATAGCAAGTAGTACTTAAGCATATTTTATAGAACAAAATAAAACAAAAAATTTGGACGGTAAAATTTATAGTCAAATTTGGGAACATATGAAAGATAAAATTGATCATGTAGAAAAGACAAAATATGAAATTAAGGAAAATGACCTGCTAACATTTAAGAAAATAATTTATGTCCTTGATGTACTAAGGGTCAAATAGTTAATTCTTGATGAATAACATAAAAGGGCTTTCTCATCTCTCCCATGTTATAAAAAATAATTTCAGTAGTTGGAAAATAATTCTTTTGGCCTCCTATGAAAAATAGGAGGTTTTGTATTTGGAAAAATGAAAAGAACATCAAAACGTAAATGTAGAACATCAACATCCAAAAAAATTGTTAAACCCTTTACCTATACTAGAATGGAAGTGGGAGGTAATTTCACTAGATTTTATCATTCATTTGCCAATAACTAAAAGACATCATAAATAAATTGTGGTTGTAGTATAAGATAAATGGACAAAGGTTACTCATTTTATACATGTTAAATTTACTTATAAAGTTGATCATGTGGAAAAAAAAATTATGAAACAAATTTTTATATTACATGGATTATCAAAAACTGTTATATCTCACACAAAAGTGAAATTTATTTCCAGTGGGCACACAACTAAATATCTATACTACATATCATCCATAGACAGATGGGAAAACCAAAAGAGTCAATCAGATTTGTTTAATACATCTTACACATATATGTAATGAATCATCCCACTAAATGGGAAGATTATTTACATTTAGTTAAATTTTCCTATAACAATATTTATTAGAAATCCTCAAAATGAGTCCCTTCAAGTTTCTATAAAGGTGAAAGTTCCATACTCGAATTGGAGTTAGTGTGATGATAGGCTTGTGCTAGGAGTAGATATTTTGTAGGAAATGGAACGAATTGTGAAGAAAGTAAAACATAACCTATTGTAGCTTAGTGAAGGGAGAATAATTATGTGGATTTAAAAAGGACACACAAAGAATTTCAAGTAGTGGAACATGTGTATTTTAAAGCAAAGCTTAAAAAGAGTATCTTGGAGCTAGGAAATTCTGTTAAAATATCTTCTTGATTTTGTTGGTGAGTTGAAATACTAGCAAGAGTTGGGCTAGTAGCCTACCAACTAGCACTAACAACTCACATTAAGGTTCATAATGTATTTAATGTGTGTCTTTTAAAAAGGTATTTTCATAATCCTAGTCATGTTATTGATTGCAATATTGTATAGGTCAAACTTGAATGTCTGTTCTAGGTCAAGCCTTTAAAAATCTTAGACCAAAGGGAAACCATACTTTGAAATTGATCAATCACCTAGGTTAATGTTCAGTGGAAGAACTTTGGGCCCGTGGAAGCAACCTCAGAGATGGAGGAGAAAATTAGAAAGGATATTCCTATGCTATTCCAAAAGAAATGAACATAGAAAAAAATTGAGGATAGTGTTCCCATTTATGGTGAGGGGAAATATAGTACCCATAGTGAAATCAATTTGTGTTTAGACTTTTATGATTTTAAAATGTGTGAAAATTCATGAGAGGATAAAAAAAAAGAACATTTTCATGATATTGTAAATATTTATTGCTATTAAAATAATGGTGTTTTATGTATTGTTGTTTTTGAAAATCAAGATAAGCCACCACTTGAATAGTTAGGCTCAAGACTATCAAGAAATAGTTAGAATCAATTATGGTACAAGAAATGACAATGGCACAAAGAAGAAAAATACTCGAAGGTAAGGGATAATTTTCTCTAAGATGAGAATCATCATGATTGGACAGAAATACCATGAGTGGAATATGTTTTCAAAAATAAGATTGCAAGAGAGAAAGGAAATATGTAAACATAAAATGAGGTGTGAGTGGGAGATAAATAAGAGACTTGTATAGAAAAAGAATTCAACCACTCAAGGAATGAAATTGCTAGGGATAAGGAGGTGAAATTTTGATTTTTTTTTCCTAATAGAAAAGTAGCCTATAACTAGTGAGGAACTACTAAATAGTTCATCAGTGATCTGAAAATCACTCTTGAGTGATCTAAGTGAATTAATTAATGAATGAAGGTATTACATACTCATGTGTTGGTGTGTGTCTATGTTATCTTACGCAACGGATAGATCAGATTGCAAAATACACAGAGATTGGAAAGTGGAAAATAGCAAGATAAACACAGTACACAAATACAAGACCACAACAAATTAATAAGGAGTTCACCCAATCCTCCTGGGCTATGTCTCTGGTCCAGCTTTCAGTGGTGGCCTTTTCTTATTGTGCCTTTAAAGAATAGTTTTACAATGAGGAGCTCAATTTGAGTCTCTTGAAACAAATGATGCTTAGTAGGTGGTTCTTGGATTCCCCAAGCCACTAGAGTGCACAGACTCTTTCCTTACCAAGCCTTGACCTCAACTAGTCTTGAATGGGATGAGTCCAATTTGGTACCTAGTTCCTGATAGATATCCTCTCAGGGATTGCTTGAACCTCTCAAGCCTTCTATCTACTCGACGCTACCTTACTCTGCAGGTTAGCTCAGCTCTTTGTTTTCTGCTTCTTGCTTCATTGTCTCTTTCTCGCTTGTCTCTGTTCTACTCCTCCTGTTTTGTTCTCTATCTATTCATGGCTTAAAGTGAATTTATCTCATGATTTTTTGCTTCCTCTTCTTCCCCTTCGAATCACTTGTTGTTTTCCACTTGGAGTTCCCTGCCTCTGCATCATCACCAACGTCTCACAGGTAAGTGACCACTTGTCCTCTCACGAACTACACCAGCTCTTCCTCAAACGGTTTGGTATTTCGATTACGTTGTGTAACGATTCATCCACCAACTCAACAGTCAAATCAGACTTCAAACTTTATGTGCTATAGCTTATTTTCCCTTCAGATTTGGTTTCTCATCGGGTGCAATCTCCGCCATCAGATCTAGAGCCCCCAGATCCTACGATGTTCACTCTTATCATGCAGGTGACTTGCTCGACCGTTAGCCTACGATGAGAGTCAGTTTTCTCTATCATTCACTGGACACGTGTCGCGCAATGTATCAAATCGCTCGTTCTCCTGCCAAATCCGCTTACCACCCAACATGCCTCTGATATTCTGCCTGTTCTGGAGCATGGGGCTCGCATTTTGCTTTAGTGCTTTCCCTACGGTTTCCCAGCTTCCCATGTGATTGAGCACTTTGGGGCTTTTCCTTCTCAGGGGGTTTTTCCGAACGATGTGTGATTACCACTAAGCGCTAATCGTGCATCAGAAACGACCTCCATTTTCTGATCCAGACTTCCTAAATGCTAATTTGCATCCTACGCGGTCTCCATGGGCCTCAATTAGCATGCTTTGACTGAGGTCCTCGTCATTCCTTGTTGGCCACAAACTGTCACTGTCCAGAGGTCCTTCATGAGAGCTCTTTGTTCACAAGTTTGAATTCTATCATGATTTTGATACAATCATAGCACTTTGAGAATATTTATGGATCCAATTCGGATCATCGCCTTCCCACTAGAAAAGCTTTTAGACCACCAAAATTTGGTTTTCAAGCATCGACTAACTGAGGGTACAATTGTCTCACCTGTCTAATCTCTATCCACTTTGTACTGGTTGGCTTTGAACCCTTGAGCCCAACTCTAAGGTACTCAACATCTCCCTTGCACGTTGTCCTCGCCTTCCTATCTAGAATTGTGTCTTCCTGCAAGTCATTAAGATATTTAGGTAACATTTCATCAATAGAAGGAAATTGACTCTGCTCTTCGGGATCTTTTATTAGTGAAGGTTCAAACAACCTCAAGAAATCTACATTTATGACTGATTAGATGTGCATGTAAGTGGTAGATCAAGGCAAAAAGCATTCTCACCAATATTTTCAAGCATCTTGAAGGGTCCATACCTGATAGGATTTAGCTTTTTACCTTCACCTTGCATCCTATCCTTGCTGATATACATCCAGACTTGGTCACCAACTTGGAAACTGTGCTCCATTTGATGCTTTTCATGCCTTGCATTGTATTTGGCTTGACTCTTTTCTAGTTATTCTTGTACTTCCTGGTGGATCTCTTGAATCTGTTCAATGAACCTAGTCTCCCTATCCACATCACTGTGTCTCTCAACTGTGGTGTCTTTGTCAAAGACAAAATCCAAAGGAGACTTTGGTGTGAAACCAAAACAGGTCTCAAAAGGAGATCTCTGTGTAGAAGAATGTTTTTCTCTTTTGTAAGCATGCTGCACATAGCATAAATGTTGATCCCAAAGCTTAGGATGCTTGCTGCAATATGCCCTGAGTAACTGGATCATTGTCCTATTAACTACTTTTGTTTGGCCATTAGTTTGTGAATGGAAAGTTGTGCTTTTCTTTAGTTTGGTGTCCATCACTTCCCATAGACTTGACCAAAACATTCCCACAAATCTAGTGTCTCGATCAAATACAATGGAAGTGGGTAATCCAAAATGAACCCATACATGTTGAAAGAACAGTTTTGCAGTTTGTTCAGTTGTAATTTGTTTATTACAAGGTATCAAAATACACATTTTGTTGAACCTATCCACAACAACATACAGATAATCATGACCTTTCCTAGATTTAGGCAGTCCTCCAATAAAATCCATGGAAACACTTTCCCAAGGATGAGAAGGAACTTGTAATGGAGTATACAAGCATAGTTTTCTATTGTTGGGCTTGCTTTCGGCACACATAGTACACCCTTTTACATATCTAGAAACTATCTCATTCATTTTTGGCCAACAACAAAATCTTTGTAGCTATGAAACTGTTTTACTTACCCAAAATTGACTTGATATTAGAGAAGTGTGTGCTTCTCGAATTATCTTTACTCTTTCAGTTTGTGGAATGCATAACTTCCCACAACGATATAAGAGTCAGTCCTTTTCATGATAAACCAATTCTTCTACTCATTTTCCTTGACTTAAAGTTGCATATACATCTTTAAATTCTATATCTTGAGCATATTGTTCAATGTAACTCTCATGTAACACAAATAATGCTTAAGTATAGTAGATTCATTTATAATGGGCCTAGATAACATACATGCAACCTTATTGTGTATTCCCTTTTTACATCTGATGACTAAATGAAAATGTTGTAGAAAACCCATCCATCTATAGTTTCTTGATTGTTGTAACTTAGTTTGGGAGTGTAGATATTGAAGTGGTTAATGATCAATATGTATTACTATATCTTTGCCCATTAAGTAATGTTTCCACTTTTTCACAATATGTACTAATGCATACAATTCTTTATAATATGTAGGATAGTTAACTACTATAGAATTAAATGTCTTAAAATGATAACATATGGGTTTACTGTGTTGTGTCAACATTTCTCCCATGGCATAGTCAGTGGCATCCATTTGGATCTCAAATGGTATTTGAAGATTAGGCAGTGCTAGTACAAGTGATGTACTAATCTTTTCTTTCAAGGTGTAGAAGAATTTCTGCTATTTGCCTCCCCACTGAAACACCTTGTTCAATCCTGTTAAAGCATGTAAGGGAGTTGCAATTGAGAAAAAGTTAGAAATAAAATTCCTCCAATATTGTGTTTCTCCTAAGAAGCTTCTAACTTCTATAGCAGATTTGGGTTTAGGCCAGTTCACAATGACTGCCACGTTAAAGGGATGTATCTTCAATTCACCACCCCCTACTATATGACCCAAATAATTCAAAGATGTTTTGCCAAATTCACATTTTGAGAGTTTAACATAAAGTTTTTCTCTTTTCAAAACATCTAGTGTCTGATTAACATGCTTTAAGTGTTATTCCCATGTTTTGCTAAATATCAAAATGTCATCCAGATACACAATAACAAAATCATCAAGAAAAGGTCTGAGTACATCATTCATTAATCTCATGAAAGTAGTAGGAGCATTAGTTAAGCCAAAAGGCATAACCAGCCACTCATACAATCCCTGTTTTTTTTTTAAAGCAGTCTTCCATGCATCTTATTCTACAACTCTGACCTGATGGTATCCACTATGTAAGTCTAGCTTGGAAAAATAAACAACTTATTTCAATTGATCTAAAACATCATCGATGCGAGGAAGTGGATAATGATTTTTGATTGTTATCTTATTCTGTGCTTGGTAATCAATGCACATTCTCCATGAGCCATCCTTTTTTCTCACCAAAATGATTGGTGACCCACATGATGATGTGCTAGGTTTGATGAACCCTTTCTTGAGGAACTCCTGCACCTGCTTATTTATTTTTGCGTTCTCTAAAGTGGACAACCTCTACATTCCAATGTTAGGCAATGGAGCATCTTGCCACAAAATAATATCATGCACTATTTCCTTCTTTGGTGGTAGACCTTTAGGTTCTTGAAACAAGATATCATACTCTGAAACAACCTTTTCTAAATGAGCTTGCTATTTAGCATTACAACCCTCAAATACATTGGTTTTATCAGGGTTCTTTTCCTTTACAACCATCAGTAAGAATTGTTTGCTTGAATTTATCATTCTTTTCATCTGCCCTGACTTTATGAGAGTATAATTATTCTTGAGCTTACGAGCTCTTACAAAGTATTTGATTCCATCCTTAACAAGTAGATACTTGTTCTCAGCTCTATAGAAAATAGCTTTTCTGAAATACAAGTAAGTACTTCCTAAAACAACTCCACATATATCCGAAGGAATTATGTCTAACTCAACCTCATCTACAAATGCTGACCCAAAATAAAACTTGAGTTTGCATTGTCTAGTCACTTGTAGTTGTGCTTTATCATTTAACCATCCTAATGGGTATGGTTTCTTGTGAGGTGTAGTCACTAATCCCAACTTCTTTACAATTTCTTCAGAAATTAAATTTACTTATGAGCCACTATCAAACAAAGTACCAATCTTTTGATGTTTAGAAATAACTCGAATATGGAAAATCTCATGTCTTTTTCTCTCATTTTCTTCATCAATAGTAGATTGTGCAGAATTACTAGTAGATGCTTCAGAATTCTTACCTCTTATACCTATGGCTGCAATAGTTTTTTCATCTCCCGAGTTTGACCCAAAATCTTTTTGAATAGTTGCAATAGTCTTATTCTTCTTGACCTTGAACTTCTTAGGTCTCAGCTCTGGATGCAAAATCCAACAGTGCTCATCATCATGCCCGTCCTTTTTAGAGTGAGTGCATGAAGCATTGATTTTGTATGCAATGTTAGCCTTCCTTGCTTTCCATTTCTGCTTTCTTTTCTCTTATCTCTTTCTTGCAGTGGGGTGGGATGATCCCCCAACTTCTGGACTTCCATTCTTTCCTCTAGCTTCTAGATGAGTAGCTTGTATAGACACCTCATCTATACTAGTTGGATTAAACATGAGGATAGTGTGCCTCATGTAGCTGTGTAGACCACCAATGTACTTCAACAGAGTCTTAGGTGAGTCTAATGAGATTCATAGAATCAATGCTCTCTTTCTAAATTCTTGAGTGTATCCCTATACACTTTTCCCTTTTAATTGTCAAAGAGTTTGCTAGCTCATCATGGCTTGTTGCATGTAGGCCAATGGATAGAACTATTTTTTTATTGCAGAAACAAATTCACTCTAGACAGAGATAGTCTTACCATGTCTCTTCAACTCAGCTTGGGTCCTGCCTTCCCACCAAACCAAGGTAGTGCCTCCAAGGCATAGGCTTGCTATCTGAATCTTGCTCTTATCTGAATTGATATTTTGCACTCTGCAATAAAAACCAATTTGTCTAATCTAATTGTCCAGCTTTTCTGCATTCAACTCTCCATCATATATAGGTAAATCAAATTTGACATCTAGTTTAATCAAAGATTCCTTGTTTTTATGTTCAGGGCTATTAGGAGGTTTGAGAAAGCTTTCTTCTTTCCCTCTACCTTTTGAGTGGTCATGGAAGTGAGACTCATCTTCTCCTTTGTCTTGTTTGGAGCCCGATGAATCTTCATCCTTGTGTTTTCTAAAGTCCCTATACATTTCCTCTACCATGGACTTTATGGCTAGGAAACTATCTATGAATTGAGGGTCTGGCCCATAGGACCTTCCTCTGACATTGTCTTCTGAGGATAAACTCTCCCAATTTCAGGATTAGTTTTGACCAACTCTCCTTCTCCTAATTTGAGCTTTGATCTAGTTAGCATTCAATAGCTAAATCCAACACAAGCTTGTCTAACCTTAACAGCCTTGAGATCTAATATCACTTGAGCTGAAAATCATTGTTGAGTCATCTCAGTGAATTAATTAATGAATGAAGGTATTACAGGCTCATGTGTTGGTGTGTGTCTATGTTATCTTAGGAAATGGATCGATCAGATTGCAAAATACACAGACACTGGAAAATGGAAAATAGTAAGAGAAACACGGTAAGCAAATACAAGAACAAAACAAATTAATAAGAAGTTCACCCAATCCTCCTCAGCTACATCTCCAGCCTAGATTTCAGTGGTGACCTTTCCTTATTGTGTCTTTAAAGCAGATTTTTAAAATGAGGAGCTCAATTTGAGTGTCTTGAAACAAATGATGCTTAGTAGGGTGGTTCTTGCATTCCCCAAGCCACTAGAGTGCATAGACTCTTTCCTTACCAAGTCTCGACCTCAACTAGTCTTGAATAGGATGAGTCCATTTTGGTACCCACTTCCCAACAGATATCCTCTCAGGGATTGCTTGAACCTCTCAAGCCTTTTGTCTGCTCAATGCTACCTTACTCTACAGGTTAGATCGACTCTCCATTTTCTGCTTCTTACTTCACTGTCTCTTTCTCGCTTGTCTCTATTCTCCTTCTCCTATTTTGTTCTCTGTCTGTTCATGACTTAAAGCCAATTTGTCTCATGACTGTTTAATTTCTCTTCCACCCCTTCGAATCACCTAATGTTGTTCACTTGGAGTTCCCTGCCTCTGCATCATCACCAATGTCTCATAGGGAAGTGGCCACTTGTCCTCTCACGAATTGCGCTAGCTCTTCCTCCAACAGTTTTGTATTTTAGTTACATTCTATAATGATTTATCTTCCAACTCAGTGGTCAAATCAGACTTCAAAATTTATGTGTTGTAGCTTATTTTCCCTTCAGATCTAGTTTCTCATCGGGCAGAATCTCCGCCGTCAGATCTGGAGCCCCTAGATCCTATGATGTTCGCTCTTATTGTGCAGTTGACTTGCTCGACTGTTAGCCCATGATGAGAGGTGGTTTTCTCTCTCATCCACTAGACATGCATTGTGCAATGTATGGAATCGCTCATTCTCCTGCCGAATCCGCTTACTGCCCAACATGCCTCCGATATTCTGCCGGTTTTTGAGTGCACGGCCTGCCTTTTGCTTTAGCACTTTCCCTACGGTTTCTCGACTTCCCATGCGACAGAGAAATTTAGGGCTTTTGCTTCTCAAGGGGTTTTTCCCAGAAGTGCTAATCATTCATCAGAAATGGCCTCTGTTTTCTGATCTGGACTTGCTAACTACTAGTTTGCGTCATGTGCGGTCTCCATGGGCCTCGGTCAGTGCGCTTTGACCGAGGTCCTCATTGTTCCTTGCTGGTTACAAACTACCAATGTCCAGAGGTCCTTCCTGATAGCTCTTTGTTCACAAGTTTGAAGTCTGTCATAATTTTGTTACAGTCATAGCACTTTGAGAATTTTTATGGATCAAATTCAGGTCAATCAGTTGGGAGGAGTGTGGTAACTTCTATTGTATTCTCATAAAATAAATAATTATTTGATTTATTTGTGATTCTATGTTGAGTATATGAGTTTGATGGTTGCCTTATGATTGAATTATAAATAAGGATGAAAACAACAAATTACTAAGGATCTACTGAAGAAAAGATATTTTTTTTGGAACATTGACATAAGTAGTTTAGTGGAATAATGTTTATATAGATCTTAGGATTGGTACTGCAGAATTTATTATATATGAATTAATTCTAGTTATAATTGTTTTATGGTTTAAAGGACGAGTGAAAAAAAATATATGTGTGTGTGTAAACATGGTTGGAATGATGTAGATGTATTATAAAGAAGACCTTAATTTTGTCTTCCTAAATCCTCAGAGTCCCTAAGTGATGGGTTATTTCTTCTTTTTCTTGTGTAGTTTGGTCTCATAAAACAAACTAGTGACACATATATACACATTTTGTTGCGTGATATATGTTATAAAAACATCAATTGAGATAGAAATTAATCTACAAAGGGACATTGATATAACAATGAGTCATATCTTGCAAAGTTCTCTACCTTAAGTTGTGCCACCCTAGCCATTATTGTTCTCAAAGAACATCTATATTTTTTTGCCATTATTTTCATAGATAGTCTATTATGATTTTATTTCATCTAATATTTTTTTGTGACATGATGCAATAAGATATTTTTTCTTTAATGTACCCCAATTTCACATTATAATTTTATTTTTATTTTTATCTTGGTTCATTATCATCAAGTTTGTATTGGATTAATATCATGATTATGTGTATTATCCCATTGTTTTATTTTATATGTAGTGCATGTTTGGATATTCTAACTTCATAATATTACCTCATGGTCATTTTTATTTCCACCTTATGTGAGAAGGATTTAGTTCAAATGCCTTTTAATGTTTCCATTGAAAATATGACTACTTATGTAAAGGGTAAGCTTAAAGTAATATGGTGTATTTTCCTTCCTACCACATTGTAATGCCATTCTATGATATTGTTTGGCCCTTTTATTATATGCCATTGGGGTTCTTTACCTAGTTATAGTCACATTGGACCCATGGTGGCTTAGTTGAGAAAGGTTTACGAGAACAATTTTAACCCAAGACCTTCCATTTGGAAGTGGATATACCTTTCCATTGCACTAGTGCTTCAACCTTATTTTTTAAAACTAATTCACCTTACCGACATGGTAATGTTCCATGTGAATTTTGGATACATATCTTATACTACATTATTGACCCTTGCCGACCGTTGCAATGTTTCAGCAAGGAACTGATCAAATCAGTCGAGGTGATTCGATAATTCCGAAATATTCTAGACATTGCGGTTAGGGTTAGTACCCCATTCATCAGTCGTTCATTCTATTGGGCTTCATCACTAAGGGATCTACATTACCGATCAAGAATTTTCTTCTCTTACCTTTCAAATTCCCTTATATTATTCCCTTCATAATTGTTTGTACCAATTGACCGATTGTATGGTGTTTTTCAAAGACGTATCCCCTTAATAGTATGATATGAATATCAAGATAATATCAGGTAATGACCATCCCTTCCAATTATGTAGAATTAACAACTATGTTTTCTTTTGATTTTGAATTTGAATTTCTTATGGGATAGGACAATATTACTAAATCACAGGGTTAATGGTCTCCTCCATATTTCTTGGAAAATCCGTGAGGAACTTAGCCCTCTCAACCTTCGATTCAGTGATTTCCAATTTCTGATATTGGGTTTGGTATAGTAGTTTTCCACATAAGAGTTTCTTCTTTAGGTAAATCATAGGGGTTTTTAATTGTTTTGGGTTGCTCTAAGTGTTTTTATTTTGGCTTTCTCTGCTTTCTTACAATAATTTATTTTCCTTTTAACCTTCACCTCATTTTCTCTATGTAGATCAAGAGTGGAGTTTAATATTGATCTTCTCATCATAATTCATTTTAAATGTCTTAATGGAGAGGGTTTATTACACCCTTCAGCTAATTACTTGTATTCTCATTAAATTTGTAACTTTGTTCCAAATCCTATTACTCTTATTGAACCCCTTTTTCCTTTGTGTTGTATTATTTTGTATTTATTATTAAGGTTCTATGATGATGGTTCTTGTCTAGAGTTTCCTTGGGTAATTTTGAGAGGCAATATTAAAGTGATAACCCCTATATAGATAAGGCTTGTGGCCATGGTATTAGCATTGCTAGTTGAAGGTAAGGGATTTACCCACATTTCTTAGCATTTTTATAGATAGCTCTATAATTATCAACATCACTTAGGGTTTTAAATTCCTTTATTTTCTTTTTTAGCTTATTTATTGGGGCCATAGAGATTTAAGGGTGAGCCTTATCATTCAAGAAGCTAAATGAGAAGATCTCCTTCGAGGACTATAAAAGCATCCTATCTTATGAATTTTTTTAATTTTCTTTTTAATTAATTATGAGTGTGGTTCATTTCATTTATATTTTTCCTTGAAATTTCTTACAAAAATGTATGTCTTGTGCCACAACAGGTGCGCCATAAAACCTATTTATTACGATTCTTAGCATCCTTTCTCATTTTTTCTCCTTTTCCAAGTAAGAGACCATAGAATCCTACTCAGACCCCTCGTCTTATAGGTTGTAACACACTGAGAATTTTTTGGTGGTTGAGAATTTCACGAACAATCACCGTCTATAACTGTGACCAAGTTGTTACCTACTCAATCCATGAGTTCCCTTGGGGATACCTCAATGTTGATTTATTTCGATTTTCCCATAAATAGTTTCACATTTTTATCTTACAATTATTCCTTTTCTATGTGTTTAAGAATTTTTATGACGAAACTCTATTATTACTCAAATATTGGATTTGTAAATGATGAATACAATGTTCAATTTTAATTCACCTTATTTTTTTGTCCATTATTCAATGTTTTGAATTATAAGTTATGATTGTAACACCCAACTCTTATTTACACAATTTGTTTGTTTATCTGTTATCTGTCTATATAGATATATATAAATATAAAGCTTTGACTTACCTTTCTATCTGGCTTATGCACTATATATGAATTTCCTTTCATTTCCACATGGAATATAATTTTTTGCATGTCATTCATGATATTTACCCTAAGTTAGAGGTGTATTGTATGTACACTATTTAGCTAGTTCCTCCCGTTATTATGCATGTCTGAAATGATGTGCTTATTTCTCAATGAATAATATAATTCTATTATACATGTAAATATATATTGTCTCAAGAGCCATAAACTTTTCTCTTTCTTTCATAGCCACTCAAATTTGAGTATAGCTTTAAAATATATTTTAATTTAACAACTTTTTATCTAAGGTTGAAATTAGGTAGTTTATAAAGAGATTTTAACATGGTAACATGATACTAGGCCTTAACATTATGGTTTTTGTAACCTTTCTACTGGAGAATCCTTAGAATATCTAGTTACATTAACATTGAATGCATACCTAGGTGATTTTTACATATAATGCATAGTTAAGACTTTTATAAGACAGAATTGGCCTATGGCTTTTGTATTCCATGATTCCTACTCCTTTTATCATTAAGATCGTCATACTTAGCTAGATAATCTTCTAATAAATGATGCATTCTTACTTTGTATAGGTTTTTAAATTACTTCTTACCATACTCTAACAACTTACCATCCATTTATACACATATTATTATGATTATGTTCACATGCATTTGTTGGAAACATTGTTTAATGGTGAGAGAAGGGGTGCATTATTATTAAGGCTAACTTTAAACTTTTCTTCCAAATTATATTTAACATTTAAACATGACATTCATTCATGTGAGCAATCAAAAATGCATTATGTGGAGAAAAATAAATCATCACATGAACACAAGCACCATGTGTAGTATACACATTAGACATAGAGGTTTAACATGGAAACCTTTCTGAGAGAAAAACCACAAAATCTTGTTTTTTATTGATGTAAAAATAAGAGCGCCTACTCTACTACATTAATATATTCATGAGCCACCACTCAGACGAAGCACTAACTCCCTTTGATTTTTTTGTCGCACCCACTAGAAAGAATAACCAACTACCTCCTTTTGTAGGCATGTGATCAACTTACCAGAAGCATGTTGTGATGCACAAACTCCCTCCTTTTGTAGGCACCTAATTAACATACTAGAACATGAATTGAAGCATCAACTTCACAAATTTTTTGCAAGAACCAACTTGGAGCTCCTTGGGTTTATGCACGCACCAAATTGCAGGAGGCACCAATCCCCAATCTTTCTTTAGACACCCACTAAGATGGAAGCACCCACTCCATATATGTAGGCTCCAACCCACACTCACTAAGCAAGCAATACTCACTATATTGGGAAACCTCTTTCCTTTTTTTCATCTTTTTTCTCCTCTGCAGCCTTTCTTCTACTCAACCTACACAACACTATGTCCTCTTCTAACTGTACAACAAATCACTATTCTCATCCCTCTACACTCAACATCATACACTTATCTCTTGGCCTCTTCATTGTAGCGTAGGCTCACTTAGCCTCTTCTTGGCAACCCTCAAACAAATCATTCTACTATCAGCCCTCTTCTTCAGTGCTGACACACTTGGAATCTCCTCAACATAGGAACTCTCGGTCTCTCTCTACAACCTAGGCACACTTGATCTCTTCTCAGTAGTGCTCACACATAGAGCTCTGCACACATCTCTTTCTCAACAATGTTGTAGTCCCTCGGTTACTCAATTGAAATCCGGAGTTTTATGCCACTATTGCACACAAGTCAATGTTGTGTCTATTATCCTTCATACTACCCAAGTGTACTCTCAACATGGCTTTCCACTCTGATGTTGAATTACATTTCCTCATATCTGTAGCTACATTAATTCAAGGACTAGGCTTTTGAGAAATCTCTGATACTAAGAATTAAATCTCAGTAAAACTATAGACTCAAGGAGTTCTTCTATTAAAATTTCCTTTCACACAGAGCATGGCTCTCTATTCCATTTTTTCATCTCACATAATTATAGGAATGGGCTCCTGATCATTTATCCAGACTGAGAATTAATTCTCAGTCAAACTGCACACTACAATAAGGCTCTCCATGCTTCTTGATTACCCGCAGAGAAATGAGTGTACTTCAACATGGCTTCTCTAAGCTTTGTATGATCTTCATTCAATTCCATAACGCATGCAAGAAAGGCCAAGCATAGTTGTTCTATAGTCAGCTTCCACATCTGAAAATCATGGTCCTGTTTTTCTCAGTCACTTGCCTTCGACAGTGACCATTAAATCCATTACAACATCTATACTATTGTAGTCCTCACTTCCTTGACTCAGTGCTCATTGCAGTTGTCATTCATATAGATTATGGCTCGTCCATGCCTACATAATCACCTGTAGAGGTCCCCCATATAAGGCACAAGTGCCAAGCTTGGTCCAATGCACTAAAGCGCTACCAAATATAACTCTGCTGCCCATTTTTATTATAGCCCCTTTTGATCGGGCCCTTTAGCCAGTTTCTCCCATACATCCAAGTCTTCGTGACAATTGGATATGCCATTAGATGTTAAGTTACTCTACGCCCTTTGTGGATTAAATT
This sequence comes from Pinus taeda, assembly GCA_000404065.3. Lineage (NCBI taxonomy): Eukaryota > Viridiplantae > Streptophyta > Pinopsida > Pinales > Pinaceae > Pinus > Pinus taeda. The sequence goes on along the minus strand of APFE030577255.1, from coordinate 60,934 downwards.
CCTTTTTTTAATTCCTCCATGCCATTGGTATCATTTATATGTGAAATGAACAAGGCTTGATGCTAAGGCCAAATTTCCAAAGACATGACACCTTTCCATGCCTTCTCTTCAAAAACCTTTGGGCTCGACTTGGTGGGCTTAGCTATCCCATGGAAACATCCTAGGCCCCACTAGGATGAGATGTCTAATGACATGTCTCGAAACATTCCATTTTCGCGTTCATATCAACCTTCCAGGTGCAATACCTCTAGGATCTCCCTTATGGGATGATGTGTCGTGGTGGGACCAATATTGCCCATGCGTATAAATTAAAACACGACTCACCTGAGTGAGCTACCATGCTCGCCCGGCACATCTTTCCCAGTGACTCTACTTGTGCATGTTTCTTAACCTTTCATGGTATCTCATCCATGATGATGTCATGCTTATCTCATCAAAACCCCACATGGTGACTTTTCAATGGTGACACGTGTCACCTAGATTTGGCCCATTAGGCCATCATAATTTTCCTTGTGTCCTATCATAAACGAGAGAGAAAGGGTCCTTTGAGGCCTTATTTTGTGACCAACCTCCATTATAATGAAAATCCACTAGGTTCCATATTTTGGCTACAACACCACTCCTAAGCATATTGTAGTTCTCAGAGGGTTTCCTGTCGAGTAGCTCTTTCTCATTAATATACGTGATCAATTGTGCTGGAAACCACTTCCAGGAACACAAAGTCCATGTATGAGACAATCGCTAGTGCCACTGAAAATCCTCCATTTATCCCAGTCCTTTCCTCATTGCGCTTACGATCTTCTACTGGGTCTCATGTTCTACTATGCCACTTTTTTTTATCCCTTATGGAATTCACCTTTGCGATATCATAGTTGCATGGGCTCCACCCGCTCTATTCCTCCCCAACCCTTACAACTTGCACCCTATTTGAAACCATCGGGGTGCACCCAATAAGGTGGTGTCATCCTAGTCCTCCTCTTCTAAGTTGCATGGACTTGGGAACTAAAATAATTTGACCATAGTGAACCCATCAAGCTAACCTATAATGTCTGCTCCTCCAATCCAATCTTCTACTCCCAGGCCTATCTAGAGTTCTCATTTAGAGGCTCTGCTAGAATTTTTACTACTTTATTTCTTATGCCATGTCCGCCTAGCTCTTTATTAGTGGTTCTGTTAAAAGGCTCTACCAACTTTGTTTGACTGCCAAGATCGGTCACCACCTTGACCCAAGGCCACATTTAACTCCACCTCTTCCTTTGGGGTACCTCAACTTTGACTGGCAATAACTCCTAATCCAAGAGGCCATTTGCAGACTTCCACATATCATTGGAAATATATTTTTGAGTGATAACCAATTATGTTATCTCTAAGAGTATCTGAGTGAGTCAGTTGAGGTAGAATCTCCTGCAAAGCATGGGACACCTAATGACCACAATCATCATTTTATGGCTTCTCCAATAGGTGTGCAACCATGGTGATTCTCTATAAGAGAGTGGAGCAGCCATAGGACTTCCCGTGACTTGAAACATAAATCACATCAATTCTATCCAAGTTACCATCACATTTATGCTAGTGGACATCAAGGCAAACATATCCTACCATAAACATCCATGCTAGTCTCATTGACATCAATGCCAACACCCTTGTCAACTATTAGGTAACTCCAACTGCCCAAAATATATCCCATCATAACTATTGACAGTACACTTACTACAACTAGTCATCCAGATAATGAAAACTATCCAGCAATCTCTCCATTTTGCATTCATGGAAAGTCCTCTTCATTTCCCCACGGTGATGGCCAATCCTCATCACTTCTTCTTACATGAGAGACCAATGGCTTTCTCTCCTCTACATGGGAAATCACAACCCTTCCAATAATTCTCTCCCCCTTTGTTATCAATGGAAAAGGGATACAAGATGATTTTCCTCCCCCATGCAATTATTAATTGTCAATGTGTGAGGTTTTGGTTGCTGATGTGCATTCGGCTTTGCATACTTCTCTTCTTGAGAGTTGATGTCTCTAATGAGGAAATAGAATTTTTTTACCCAAGATCAACTCTCTTGTGGTTGTTGGTGCTCTATGAACTAGAAATATCCAATTTTGAATGCCTTAGGTTGTTGGGTGTATACTCTCTCTTCCAATGCATCTTTTGTAAGCTTAGTAAGAAATCAATACCAATTTAAATTTCTCATGGTATTGTTTCTTCTGCAAATACCAATAATTAGAGATGCATTTTGACTTGCGATTCACTCTTGTTGTTGCTTGATCCTCTATGCTCACTTCTCTTAAGCATATCAATCCCTTCTGCCCATGAGATCATACCTTTTCCAAATATCTGATGCTACTTAAATAATACCAATTGGACTAAGAAATTGATACAAATTGGATATTGTACCAAGAAAACTTCGAAGGCCTCTTCTCAAAATGGGATGTCCATTCACATGAAAATATACCCCACCTAAACCAAATGCTTCCAATTGACATAGCGATACCAATTGGAAGCTAAGGTACAAGTAAAGCTTGTACCAACTGTTTTTATGAAAATAATACTTCTATCTAAAAGTAAACTCACAACATAAATTAAAAAGGTGTATTTCACCCAAGGTGCAAACATTTTATTTACTCAACAATATTTCTTCCTAATGTTGAAAATTGTTGCATGCTAGTGCTTACTAAAGAAACTCCCCATGAGCCAATGCTCTTTGATATCTTGCAATTTATTCCTTTCTTCTATATGGGGACAGATCTTGTGAGCTTGACTTGTCTAAGGGTTTCATGTCATTCCACACTTCTCCTGCAACTCATTATTTTCTCACAGAATAACTTGTTGTTGTGTACTCCCCCTAAACTCATGATGGATTCACTCCTCCTCTATTTTAATGTTGACACCTTTTAAATTAAACACTTCATTACCATAACCGGCAAGGGAGCATGACCATACCTTCAACAATCAGACACACCTCTCTATATATTTGTTCTAGCTTCTTGCATCTGACTTATTCAACCTCTCTTAATGCCATTTTCTTCTTTTAATTAAGAGAAACATGAGATCTACTTCCCCTGAGTAGATCATCCTCATTTTTCTTCCAAACCTTCAATGGTCGAGTCTTGACATGAATTTTACCTTCCAGTCTCTTTGTTTCTGATGTTTGGACTTTCTCTTAGATGCAGACAACTCGAGACTACTTCTCCTTACCTTCTCTTTTCTTTCTCCATGTCTTCTCACTACCATTTTAATTTTCAAAGGGGTTTCCTACAAGAGTAAGAGGATCATCCTTTATGCTTTTATTTATGCTTTTATTTTGATTCATTTCTTCTCATTTTTTAACTTTCTCCCTTGATGCAAAACATTTAAGACAAAATCATATTCGAGTGCTCTATTGTTCCTTATTGTCTTCAAAGGCCGATCTACTACAATTTCATGCATATGTTGAGGAGCATGAATTTTCTTCCCATATACGCAATGCGTTGCCTCATGGCCAAAGTTTCCACAATTGTAGCATTCAATATAGCTTAAGAATTGGGAAAAGGAATTGCTATAATGGAAACAAATCTTGTCAAGACCATTATTCTTGTAAACATTCCTTCTCCTAGCCACTTTACACATTCCTGGGTTGCCACTACCCAACATATCTTATTATCTTGCATGCCATCTACAATCTATGGCTTTCAGTTGAAAATTATTACAAGAAAAAAAATAGCCATAAAAGGGATTTTGAGGATTGAAGATACCTTTTCTTTTAAGGCTTTGTCCTTGAAGGGGAATGGACCTATGTAGGTTCTTCATGTGCCTTCCCTTAATATCTAGAATGTTTCCTTGCATTCTTTCTTATAGTTTCCTAACTCTCTTTTTTTGATCTCCTTGTTGTTACTTCTTAGCATGTAGTTGTTGCCTTTTCTTCTTTTACTATTGCTACTTTCGATATTGTTTTTGTTGTCTAACAACCTCTTTTCCCTTGTTGTTGTTGGAACCTCCAACTAGCCTTACTTGGATAGATGACCCTTCAGCATTTTCCTTGTTGGAGGTTGAATTTTCTTTGAAACCCAAACCCGCCTTGATGAGAGGGGATCTCTTCTTAACAAAAATCTCATCCAAAGCCTTTATGCTCTCCTCAAGATTTTGATATTGAGATAGCTCTTTACTTACCCTTTCTATGTCATGTATCAATGAGACTACTTCAACTTGTAGTATCTCATAAAGAGCTTCATTTTAATTTAGCTAACTGGTTAACATCCCATTCAATCCGCTAGCCTCTTATTTTTGAGCATTTGGATCAACTATTATTTTCCTCAACTCTTCATCCTCAAGCTCATAAATTTTGATTGCTCCTTTTGTTTGATATTTTCTTCTGATAACTCCTTGATCTCTATTATTTTCAAGATCAACTTCTTCCTAAATTAGATCCTTTCCTCTATATCCTTTTCTTCACTATCAGAGATGCTAGTGTCCATCTAAATACATATTTGTGTCCATGGAATGTTCCACGGGTCTGGGGAGTATTCCACCTTCATCATTGTAACACTCTCCTCCAAAATACACCCAAGTAACCATGCCAACCAAGTTAAAAATGAGATGAGAGGCTACTATGATCAAATTCGACCTCCTATGTGACCTCAAGGAAGTGGAATCAACAAAAATGTCATACATAGTCATCCAAAATTACCAAAAAATCCCTCAAGGGACATGTTAGCCATTCAAAAATATTATCCCTAGGTCCCATTATTATTCTTGATCTCTTAGGCCATAGTAGCTCTCATGCTATGTGCAAGGGAATGACCACCAACCTAAAGGTGCTCTCACAGACTTACCTGCAATATCTAGAGACCAAAATTTCCAATTTTGTGCCAACGACCCTATGATTTAAGCCACTTTTCTAGGTCCAAAGCCCAAGCCACTGCCCAGAATGGAGTGATAGCTGAAATCATTAAAAATATATGGAAACAATGATGCAAAAGAAATAATATGAACAAGACCATAACCACACCCCTACTAACCATGCCAAGCATTCCATCAAACATATCATGAACATGTCACCTAGAGGTGTAAACAACAAAATTAAGTGTAGGTATCTCATACTTATCTAGGAATTGCTATGAACCATTATTCATTCACTTACACGTAAAAACATGTTGAGAGCCACACATAGTTGCTTTCATAAAATATACATATAATTAGCATAATAGGAACATACTTACCATAAGCATATCAGCCATGAAAATCCACATCTACATCAATGCATTTGCACATGGAAATCAACGGAATGGATTTCTTATTAATGAATGAAATAAACCAAATGGAGATGGAACTACCACATTCCACCTGACCATAGAATGGCTGTACCAAATCTCTCTTCATCCTTTCACCCCAGTGCCAGATTCCAATCATGAATGAGGGACTCAACCAAAAGAACCAACTACGACATACCGAGGCTAAACCACTTCACCCTCATGAGCTGAACGAGGCTTTACTATAATCCATCTCGATATCTAGGACAACACGATGAAAACATCGTAATAGGCTTTACCATGATCTCCACCTGATCACTAGGAAAAATAAGCATGGATGACATGGGATTTCTCCACCTACACCGTGAGGAATTTTCCTGTATCCTAGTCTATTAGGATTTACTGCAATCTGAACTCAGATCGCTAGGCCCTAAACTAAGACCCATTCTACAAGACTTACCAGATAGCCCAAACCAATGGTTAATAGACCCAACAGATAAAAAAACCATCTCTTGTCTTTACCATATATCCTACCATTCACCGACAAGCATTCCTAGACCCATTGAGGCAACCCAATCCTAGATTCCCCCCAACACAATCTAACTCAAGGGTCACTAGGCCAGTGGGTTTACTATGATCCATAGTTTGGTTCAGGGACCACTAGGCCATCTTCTCTATCATTCGAAGATCCACCCCACTCAACTTTGAATCCATATGGAAATCCATCTCAACCAAAACATGAGAACCCCATCACACTATGACTATCAGAAAATGGGAAGGCTAGGCTAAAAAACTTGTTACACCATGAAAAACCCACACCATGATAGAAAAGAACCACATTTAAAGCCATGCATGCAAAATCTAGCAAGAAAAATACACATGCAAGTTGATACCTGCAATGAAGCATGTTGTGGTTGTTTAATCCTAACTTTCCATGCTTGATCTTTGCTTCCTCTTTCCTTCTTTGCCTTTCTTTTCCAAATGCCAAAATTTCTCCAAGAAGCTCTAAGTGTCCAAGAGTATGAGAGAGAGATAATAATGAGAGAGCTACAAAGCTCCATTGACAAAAAAGGTTACCAACTGGATCCCATTAGCCTTTTCATGAATGAGGCCTATATTCTCTTCATTTTCCATTACTCTCCTTCATTTTCCTCGTCACATGCAACCTATGACATTTCACCTTCATTTTCTCCTAATTTCCATTATTTTCATAAATAATTTTGTCGAAAATGTCATTTTTCCTTTCCAAAGTCTTATCCATTTCCTTTGCCAATTTTGTTAGCCAGAAATAACAAAATTAACACCCACAACAGGATGTCCTGGCCAACATTCAACTTGTAATATGTGTCCCATCATTCATGGTATTTATATATGTTTACATGGAATTTTCTCCAGGGCTGTTACAAAACCCTCTCCCTTGGGGAACACTGTCCTCGGTGTTCAATTACACCTATAGCCAACAAAATTTCTGAAAGAAAAAAATACTACCCATGGATCTTTATAACATAGCTCATTGGAATATTCACAATGAGTGGCCTGCTAAAAAGAAATACATCATGACTACATGACTAGATAACAACCATACCGCATACTGGAGCTTTATAGCATAAATAATTATGGTATTTATAATAACAACCAGATATACACATAAGAACATTTTTTAAAACAACAAATAAAAGGATATGATGCTTGCATCTACAACAAGGGAATATAGAGGCTCACACCTCCACCCCAAAAGTAATACCAAGATTCACCTCCTTCCCAAGAAGTCCATAATCCACTGTCAAAGTCAAATTTTCATCCAATGTCTAGCTTTATAATCTTGCACCACTTGTCCTCTCAGTGAACAGCTATTGACTCATTCTTCCAGGGAACACTCCCAATGTGCGTCTGATTTCATCTGGAAATTCTAATGAACAAAACAAATATATCCACGACCTTCCCTTCTCTACTACATGGTCCCTCGTGAATTTCGTCACTGCTTCAATGCTGTCACTCACCTTCCAAGTTCCATTAGCACCCCCATCCCAGGAAATCCATCCCTTGGCTTGGATTTGTCACCTCAGAAGATTAAAAAAAGGCATATTCCTACCTCAAATCCATCTTAATAGTCATAGTATCATGGAAATCAATGGACACTCTTGGGTACTAGTGTCCCACAATGACCCTACTCCTAAAGTGCATTACCAATGTACTGCTGCATGTTCCAATTTCTTTCACTCATGCTGCTAATTCTTGTAGTAGATTTCAACCACCCAATCAGGCATGTTCATGCTTCATGTAACAAGTACATAACTTCCATTAGATTTAAAATAAATTGAAATAACTTCAAATCATACCTCATTGGTAGCTCATTAATAAGGTACACTTGTAATTTTGTTATGTTCTTGCCACGACAAGTCAAACTAACTATTTGGTCAAAACGTTATGGATAAACATATCACATCTCGTTAGGACAAAACAAAACAATCATAGATCAAAATCATAAATCACATGTAACCATCATAAACCATAATTATAGATCACATATAGTCATCATATACTAGAATCATAAATCACATGCATAGTAAAATTGAAATAGTATACCGATACTTATCCTTTAATCGATCCTTACTTCCACCTTGTTCTTTTTGTACACACACCAAATCTATTGCCACACCCGATGACACTCAGTGCCTTCTCCTCAACTGTGTGCACACATCTATAGTGTACATCACACCCGTACAATCCACAGATCCCATAAAACACCATGTAATACATGCATTCACACCTGATATACAATGCATAATACTTACACCCAGTGCACAACACAATACATACACTGACACCCAGTGCATAACACAAGACAATATGTGTACCCACATAGAGTACAACACAATGAATACACATGTCACAATACCGTGACTACACAATGCACATACATAGTACGACATGCCCATAAAACACCATGTACGACATGCACACAATAACACACATGCACCAGTACCATATGTATATCATGTATAGAGTAACACCTGTACACTATACCACCTACCGAACATGTTCAGAACATCACATGTACATGATGCCACTTGTACAACATGTACACAACACCACATGTACACCACACCACCTATACAACATGTACACAATACCACATGTACATAGTACCACATGCACAACAAGTATGCGATACCACATGTACACAACGCCAAATGCACGACATTTACACAACACCACCTCTGCATAGCACTAATTGTAAAGCATGTACCCAACACCATATCCACACAACACCACTTTAAAAATCATGCACACCACACCATATTTACATAGCACCACATGTAGAACATGCATGCAACACTACGTGTACAGAGCACTAAATATCCAACATGTACACAACATCATTTGTACACAACACCACATATCTAACAAGTGCAGAGCACCATATGCATACAATACCACATATACATCATGTACACAACACCATATATCCAACATGTAGATAGCACCATCTATACCCAACATTGAATATGAACCATTCTTACCCCACTATTTGTACTAAGACCCTGTACATAGTCTTCCATAAACAACATGTACACACACTACATATGCACCATAATACATGCACACAATCATCACAGATGCAACATGTACAACATGTATGACATGTGTACAACAATAATACCACACATATGAAACCACACTACCTCTACCAAGCAACCTTACCTCCAACGTCTTATCCATGCTTGTCCTAGCATGTCGCACACCACACTGCTTTAACTTTGCTAATGTATTCCTTGATATAACCTATCCATAACATAATCATAACCATAATACAAACATACAATATAAATTCATATTCACATATATTGACCTTATATATTTTTCATGACTACTCTTCCCACTTGATTCCTCATAGCTAGGAACTTCTTCATGCCATTGGCTTGCATAATAAATCATTGAGCCACAAGAATGATTCTCGATAATCTATGAGACAATTACATAGATACATGGATAAATACATACATATACGTAAACATTAGCATAAAAGATCATGATCCTATTAGACAATGATATGCATACATACACATATATACACATAGATTTTAGCGTTAATAAGCATGATCCATGCTGACCCTATCAAAGATGACATACATACACCCCTACATGTATACATATATAAGCATCAACATAATCATGATCATAACACAATTACGAGATACCAAGGTCGACGTTTAAGAGAACTTCCTTTATCCATGCAACACATATGCAACATTAAGAATATTCATTCCCAGCATAGCCAAGGCACCTAACACCTCAGATCCATTTAATTTACATTTTATTGTCACCTTTCTCATGACTATGCTTCTAGTGTCCAAGTACATCAATGGACCCAACAAGTCAAACCGATTTTCATAGCCTTACCTTCCACTACACTTACTCATGTGCGAAGCTTCATTTTTGTTGTAAATTACCTGTTGAGTACGACACAACTCTCCTTAAGCTCCATTAAATTTCCTCTTTCCCAAACAATTCCCAACACTCAAAATAAAATGGAAAGCTAAGAAACAATGAAGAAGCAAACCATGGCAAACCAACAACTATATGACACTGTGAAAAAAGTAGCATATATATTCACCAAAAACACTCGAAATCACAAATCAAATGCAACAATCACAAAATGAAAAAAGCATAAGACCAACAACAGACGCCATGACTCAATCCCCATGGTTGCCAAGGAAAGCTCAACCTAATCCTTCTTCAAGATATCATTGCAATTTATTTTCCATGCAATGCCCTGCATCATATCACCATAAAAAATAATTTTCTATGCATAAATAAATATAAAAATACACCAAATACCTTATATTGTTATGCCAAGCATGTTTCCTTGTAGTTGAACACATCTGTACCATGTCTCAAGGGACTCCAATTTCCTTGACCAATCCACCTATAACTAGAGACTAGGTAATATGCATGTCAAATACATGTCCATGGATATAACACATGTCCACATAATTTCAGAGGAATCAAGGTTAAGAAGTCCTCTTGTATGCAAAGAACGCACTCATTTGGAATTAGGATTTCAAAACATAACTAAATGAATTATTACCCAATTGTTTTCTTTGACCTTTTCCCTATTGTAATTGAGTATTACTATGCACTATCACATCACCTAACTATTAGTGATATAAACACATCAACTATTACCTTGTCAAGATAATACCAACATGCTTCCTACAACTGCTCACACATTTCAACCACATGTTCCAAATATCGAGATAATCATATCAATCAATTTGAAATCAAAATTTATCGAGACTAACAGTCATGTCATAATCCATAGTCAACTCATAGGCATTAGACATAATGTTACAACAATCACCTAATACACTCAAGTACCTATCAACTATCTCAACACATATGTATTAGTACGATCATCTTAAAACAAGATCATTTGAACACATACTCATAGTATGCAATTCATTAAATATTTAACCAACTTGCAAACATACCATGTTAAATAAATCAACTAGATGACATAATCAAACAATCAAGCACTGAATATATGACATAAGCAAACTTGTACCTTGTTCTATCTCAGGGGAGTCTATCCTGTCTACACAATCAATCTAGTAAGCAAGATATAACTTTACAACATGTCATCTCAAAGATAAATAAGATCAGGATATCCATAACACTAACTAACTAACATGTTCACATCATAAACTCATAAGCATTTATCGTTCATGCATAGCAACCATGTGCCCAAAGTCATCACAAATATGTTGGCTCATACCTAAATATCATAACTATAATCGTTTGCATAGTCCAATGGAATTTAGCATGATACATATAACTTCAATATATTAATGTTATAACCATAATTGTCAGGTTAACTAACATATAGCAACAATTAGTTAACATATAACATGCTCATCAATGTTAGGACCCCATATTGTCTCTCTTTGACCTTATATTTTGTCATAATATTACCCTTTTCAAACCATATTTGAAAGTCCTTGCTAGTGTTTTGACTCAATCATTCTAAAGGTACACAGTGACTCTTCCCATTGCTATATGTTTAATTATTTAACACATAATCATGCTATCTTTATAATTGATCTTTGAAGTTGACTAAGTTGCTGAACAATTAAATAATGATGTGCAGACCGCATTGTTGAAACTGCCTAAAGCTGGCAGGACTATCTTTTGCAGTTGCTGAAATAGCAGGAACATCACGAATCTCGAGGCCAAAACACCAAGAATAGCATGCAAATATCAAGGAGACAGTTGAGATTTGTGTACCATATTTGACAACAACAAAGGAACCTAATCAATCATTGAGGAAACTGTTACATTGTATGTAACATTCATAATCTAAATCATTGTAACAACATTCTGTTGACAGAAAACTAATTTCCCTATTTTTGTATAAAGGGTTGAACTAGAATCTATAATGAAAAACTTTTGTAATAGATGTCTCCTCTATAAAGAGGAGACATCTACATTAGAGGGGGGGATGAACAAGCTATAACACAAGGATTGTAGTTGAAGGAACGAGACTGAATATTTTTTGTAATATGGTATATTGACGGATGAATAAATATTTGTTCTGAGTATTTCATCTTAGTTTTCGTGTCCTCGGGAATCTTGTGAGAAGGACAGGGCCCACCTTCATCACAAGATTCACCCATTCTCTTTCTGTTGTGTGTTAAGTGTGATTTCTGTTCATACCTTGTTAACAAGTACTGTTTCTGGATGTTATTTTACTTTTCTTGAAACTCTCTTTCTCTTTTAATCTATTGATGCTATTTCATGAGTTCCTCACCGGTGATTAGGATTTACGGAGTGAATTGGTGAACTGGATAATAGAGGTAGGTGCTGAAGGTTCCTACTCTGGGGATAGGGTCCTGATCCTTTGTTACAGAATAGCCATTGTTTTCTTTTGCAGATTTGTTCTTTCTGATTAAATATCTATCTCTTATTAGATATCTGCAATAGAGTATAGTTGATGTAACACAGAGTAAAGATTTAACAGGGTGTGATTTATTTATACTACAGCTTTTAGTGCTACTAAAATTGAGTACATACAGTACGTAGTTTCCTTTGAAATAATCGGACATTCCCGGGTTGACAATTTATGTGGCACTCGACTGTTTAATTAACAAGCAATTAAAGTGACCAACATTTTGGCGCAGTTGTTGGGGAAGGGCACCAAAGATTTTAAGAGAAATAATGATTTTATTTTAGATGTATAGGATGCATGAAAGGACGTAGGAAAACTAATCCTACACGCGACAGGGGCCAAGACAGAGGAAGAAGGAAAACTTTCATTGATGACATTATTTCAAAACCTGAAACATCTCAGAAGATAAGCTCTCGAAGGCCACAGACTTGGCACCCTCTTGAGATGGATTACGAAACGGAGGGAGTAGTGGGACCAGAAAGGGCTGAAGATACAGTAGAACAAATTGAGGAGTCAGTGGAAGATATTGAAGAACCGATAGAAGATACTGAAGTTGAAGAACCAATAGAAGATATTGAAGTTGAGGAACCAGTTTAGGACATTGAAAGCCCTACAGAAAGCGCTGAAGACCGAGCAAGCGAGACAGGGGAGCAACCAATGGACGCGAACAATGAAGGACCCATTGGTGGGGGACGAAGAGAAGGAGGGGGAGAAAATTCCCTTTCCACCTTGGAATTCCCTATTGGAGAGCTTCCTAGAGGGGCAACTCCTATGAAGAACATCCCACTGTCAGCCCTACCTAATTTCCATGGTTTATCATCTGAAGACCCTGATGAATTTCTGTTCGAGTTTGATATATTATGTAGGAGTTATGATTATGTTACTAATTCTCAAAAGTTAAAGTTATTTCCAGCAACATTGAAAGGAAATGCACTAAGGTGGTTCATGAGCCTGGGAAGACATGTGATCACAACATGGGATCAAATGAAAGAAAAATTCTTGGCCAAATACCAAGACTATTGCCGAACAAGAAAAAGAAAGGAGGAATTATTTAAGACGGTTCAGAAGGAGGACAAGAACCTGGAGGATTTAGTGGAAAGATTACAGTATAATTTGTAGCGATCTAATCATCCGAATATGGGTAAGGATATTCTCAAGTCAATACTGTTAAAAGGGGTAAGAGATGACTACTTAGATATGTTGAATATGCTTGGAAAAGGTGATATATCTAAGGAATCGTATGATGAGATTGTCAACCTCTGTAAGAGATGTTTAAGAGGAGCAGCAAAGAGGCCAAAAAGTAGAGATAGTACATACTCAAGAGTCCAAAAATCAGCGAGTGGAGGAGAAACACGAGCTGAAATAGGTAACTTACTTGAAGAATTTAAAACTGAAATGTTAAGCTCTTTTGCTTCACAAATTGATACCTTGCAGGTTAGAAAGAAGCAGGCAAAAGTAGAAGCTGCTTTGGCTATTTTCTGCTCTAAATGCAGAGAAAAACACCCACTAAGGGAATGCCCACTGGACAAGGTACCAATTTGCACTATTTGCAAGAAGGACCATGAGACTCAACAATTCCCTTCTTTACCAAGAATAAAAGGAGCACTGCAACCAACTGAAGAAGAAGCTGAAGAAGTTTACTTGCTGACACAGAGGAGGCAATGGCAACCACGAAGAAAAGGTAAGAATTCTAATATTCCATTTAATCATTCGAATAATCATCCACCTTTTCAAGCAAATTACCCACCCTTGAATCAAATGCAATACCCACCCTTCAATGAAATGAACTTCCCACCCATGCAGCAACCAAATCCTCCCTTTGTCGATCCTACAATATGGAATCCCTGGGCTCTACAACAATCTTATTTTACTCAATGGAACCCAAACTAGATAGCTCAGCAAATTGCATTTCCAAACCAATTTCCCCAGTATCAGCAATCTCTCTCCTTGCCATCAAATGCTCCGCAGAATAACCAGATAATGAGACGCCAGCTGCCTGTGCAACCAAACCCCAACCCTATTAACAATAAAGCTCTGCAGGTCATTGATATTCCCCGTTTTCCCTATGCAATGTAATGATATTCATTTGCACTCTGGGAGAATAGTTGAACCCATTATCGATGACATTACTTCTTCTGACTCTGATAAAGAGGAGACAGGAAAAGGAAAGTCATCTAATAACAATGCTGGAATAGTTGAGTCATCCTCTAGTAAAACAGTTGAAACAACAGAGCCGCCATTCCCTGAATGTTTGGCTCTTACCAAGACACTTGAGCCACCTACTTTTAATCTCTTAGGAGAATTGCAGAATTTGTATGTTAAAATTTCACTCTTACAAGCACTTAGAGATGCACCAATTTATTCTAGAACTGTTAGAGATATTTGCATTAAGAAACCTGGAATAAAAGCTAAATATCCCCTCACAGTTCATGTGATGGGTGATCTAGCTGCTTTAATGTTAGGAAAAACCCCTCTTGTGAAATATGGTGCCCGTGCTCATCCTACGATTACAGTAAAGGTTGGAAAAAAATTTGTTTCTAGAGTTCTAGTAGATCTAGGTGCTGCTATAAATATTATGACACTTGAAACTACACAGTTATTACAGTTAAAGAATGTAATTAGGGAAACCCCAACCATTCTAGAACTAGCTGACCGTTCCAAAATTAAACCAGAAGGAGTTATTAAAGACCTGATAATTTCAGTCGAATCTTGGAACTACCCAGCTGATTTTGTTGTATTACAGACTAAAACAAAGTTGGGGGGACATCCATTTATTTTAGGGAGACCTTGGCTGGCTACAGTAGATGCCTTCATCAGTTGTAGATTAGGTTCAATGACAATTTCTAACGGATGTGAAACCAAGCAGCTTACTCTTTACCATCATGCTACGCCTATGATTAACAATGATAACTCTATATGGTTAGACTATGAGGATGATGAGACCCAACCCATCTTGACTGTCAGACAAGCCTTCACTTTTAAAGATACAACCGAGGATGAACTAATTAGTAATTTTATTTCTGAACCTTCTTCGGTTAACTCTGAAACACATGATCACCTGACTACAATCTTGGAACCTGAATCCCAGAAAACCTTAAAACCTAAAATTCATCTCAGACATCAGCTCATATCTCCTCTAAGAGTATAACAATAGAAATCGAGGCCGGCAAAACTTTAAATATAAACCCTAACCTAACATATTCTTAAACGCAGCAGTTAATAAAGTTACTTCGTGAGAATAAGCAAGCATTCACATGGGACTACACAGATATGAAGGGAATCTCTCCTGAATTATGTACTCATCATATTTATATCAAATAGGGGTCTCACCCAGTCTGTCAACCCCAACGATGAATGAATCCCAATTGAAGGGAAATTGTCAAAGTAGAACTTCAAAAATTGCTAAATGCAGGATTTATATATCCTATATTTGATAGTGAATGTGTTTCTCCATTAGTGATTGTACCTAAGAAAAATGGGAAATGGAGAGTGTGTGTGGATTATATAGCTCTAAATAAAGCCACTCAGAAAGATCATTTCCCCTTACCATTTACTGACCAGGTGCTAGATAATTTGTCAGGAAAGAGATTCTTTTCCTTTTTGGATGGATTTAGTGGATATAACCAGATCAAGATTGCACCCCAAGACCAAGACAAGACCAATTTTACTAGTCCATGGGAGACTTTTTCCTATAGAGTTCTTCCATTTGGGCCATGCAATGCTCCAGCAACATTTCAAAGAGTAGTGATAGGAATTTTGTCTAATATGCTTAATGACTCTTTAGAAATATTTATGGATGAATTTACTCCTTATGGTGTGACTTTTGAAGATGCATTACAAAACCTTGAGAAAATACTTAAACGATGTATATAAGCACATCTTGCCTTAAGTACTGAAAAATGCTATATGATGATGAATCAAGGAATTGTATTAGGACACTTTATCTTATTCCTAGGAATTCAAGTTGATCCAGCTAAAGTGCATGTAATTCAGACTCTTCCTATCCCTAAAACACAAACTGATGTAAAAAGTTTTTTAGGACATGCTAGATATTATAGAAGATTTGTCAAGAATTTTTCTAAAATAGCTTCTCCCTTGTTTGTGTTACTTATGAAAAATGTTGAATTCAAGTGAACGGATGGTTGTTAAAAAGAATTTAACGAACTTAAACATCAATTGTCTACAACTCCCATTTTAAGAGGACCTGATTGGGCACTCCCCTTTCATATGTCCTCTGATGCTTCAGATACTGCAATTGGAGCTGTCTTGGGTCAAGAAGAAAACAATCTTCCTTATGCTATCTATTTTATTAGTAAAAATATGACCCTGTTGAACTTAATTACACAGTTACTGAGAAGGAATTTTTAGCAGTCATTTATGCTATTAATAAGTTTCGACATTATATTACCGGTTACACTACTTTTGTTCATACTGATCACTCAGCCATTAAGTATTTAATGAACAAATCAGTTATAAATTCTTGAGTTACTAGATGGTTATTATTACTACAAGAATTTGATAGTACAATTGTAGATTGACCAAGTAAAGAAAATGTAGTTGCTGATTTCCTTTCTCAGATAAAAACTAATGAGAACACTCGAGTAGATGATTCCTTTCCTGATGAATATTTATTTGCAGTATCTGCTCACTCACCTTGGTATGCAGACATTACCAATTATTTAGTTGCAGGGAAGCTACCATCACACCTGTCACACAGAGAGAAAAGAAATATCATTCAGCGAAGTGCTAGGTACAGCTGGATAAGTGGGTGTCTTTTTCACACAAGACTCAATCAGGAAATTCAGAGATGCATTAGAGAAGGTGAAGTTTACGATATATTGAAGGCTTGTCATGATGGCCCTTGTGAAGGGCATTTTGATGATAAAAGAACAACACATAAGGTTCTTAGAATGGGTTATTATTGGTCCTCACTTTTCAAGGATGCAAAGAAATATGTTAGGGCCTGTGATATTTGTCAGAGAATGGGCTTGCCTAATCACAGGGATGAAATGCCATTGTACTCCCAGGTAATACTTGAACCTTTTGAAAGATGGGCTCTAGATTTCATAGGTCCCATCAACCCTCCATCCAATCAAAGAGTTTATATACTTGTTTGCACAGATTATATGACTAAATGGGTGGAAGCTAAGGCACTCCTTAGAGCTAATGAAGAATCAATTTTAACCTTTTTATTTGAAGAAATATTTGTTAGGTTTGGATTGCCTAGAGAACTAGTCATAGATGGAGGACCTCCCTTCAACTCCCATGGCTTTAAAGACACACTTCAGAAATATCACATTAAGCATAAATTGACTACGCCTTATCACCCCCAGGCCAATGAGCAGGTGGAAAGTATGAATAAAGTCATAGAAGCCATTTTAACAAAAACGGTAAAGGCGAATAGAAGGGGTTGGTTTCAAAGGTTGCCGGAAGCATTATGGGCTTATAGAACTACTTAGAGGAATAATACGGGTATTTCACCTTATGAATTAGTTTATGGTAAAAGTGTTGTTTTCCCTGTGGAATTTGAAATCAAAACCTTAAGGACTACTTTAGTTGTTAACCTTGACTTAACTGATGCACAAACAACTAGGTTGCATCAGCTTCAGGAATTGGATGAAAAGAGGATGGATGCCATCCATCAAACAACTATGATACAATAGGAAAGAACCAGATGGCATGATAAAACCATTAAGCATAAGCAATTCCAAAAAGGTAATTGGGCTCTACTGTATGACTCCCATTTTGAAAATTTTCAAGGTAAATTAAGAACAAGGTGGCTAGGACCTTATGAAGTAGATACTGTTTTCCCAAATGGAACAGTTAGACTCCTAAAAATTGATGATTCTAGAACACCATTGTTAGTGAATGGGTATCGACTTCATTTGTATCAACAACCTATTTCTAAAGAGGATTTCAAAACCACTTGCATGATAGATATACATTATGTCTTTTTGGGGGAGCCTGCTATCCCTCATTGCACTTATTTTTTCTGTTTATATATTTATTTTTCTTAGATTAGATTTCTTAACTAATAATCCTTGTCAAGACTTTCCATGTTACAATTAACTATTTTGCAGATCTTAGCTTCGGAGGATGGCTCAAAAGAAAAACTTCAATACAGGAAGGATCAAGCTTCGGCTTGGGAAACATTTCCATTTCACTTCAAATCATAATGCATTCCCTTTCACTTCCCTTTAGAAACATTTTCCCACCATCTCTCGTTGCTGAAACACCATTTCCCGTTGTTGAAACACCATTTCCTAGTGCTGAAACACCAATCTTTTCCATTTTTCCTAAGAAGCATCAATTTTCCCATTTTTCCTGAGAATGAACCATTACTTTCTATGGATACATATCACTCTTCATTAAGGGAATCAACCATTCATCCTTATAATTATGTTCCTTCACTATTACTTCCCGTGAATAAAGAAAACCTTGTGTATAAAAACCCTCATACTTTATAAACCCTTTTTATGACCATCATTGATCTATTAATGACGAGATTAATACTTTTCGTGCAACAAGCAAAGGTAAAATGTAAAGGTATGCATGTTTAGGTGTAAATATTAAATTGTAGTTAATGAGAAGATATTGATATGATTGTCAAAATCACCGTACCTTCAACCATATCATTCTAGCCTCAATTGGGGGGGGATACCGAAATATTGTAATCATTACATGAAACACCGATTACCGTCATTTCTTACTTCTCGCGGCAGTGTCTAGTCACCTTGTATGTACCTTATCATGTGATAACTTCATTTGCAACACCCTACTTTGTTTCGACTGTAGCAACTCGACTCTGCACTCTGCATTTTGCTGAACCAGTAACTATGCGAGGAAATGTTTTTAGATATGAACCTGGCTCAACAACATTATTGGAACTTTACCAGGAGGCATACCAAATCTTTCTACAAGCAGGATGGGTGGACTATTTCCGAAGGCTTTCGGATTTCGATTCCCAGCAAGTTCTAGAATTCACATGAAATTTGAGGGAAGGATACTCTACTGTCCAAGGAGTGCGAATTATAGTAACAAAGGAGGATATAGTGTAGGTTTCAGGGTTACCAACCAATGGTACTCGTTGGTTTAGCCAGAAACACCTCATTCTCAACACACAGCAAGATTTTCTGCTACCAGGGGAGTGCGTCGAACTTAAAGGCAGGGGTGTGGCACTTCGTTCACTACCACCACCATGGCCGAAGATTACAGAGTTCATTAAGAATTACTTCACCTATGAGGGATGTTATCAGGTAGTCTACCAACATGACTTTGTGTTATTGAACCATTTAAGGCATGGTCATTTAATAAATATTCCATACTATCTGCTTAGCTGTCTAAAAGATATCGCACACTATACCGTGAATGCAAGGCATCCACTCCTTTCCCTCATGCACCATCGTTTGATTCAGATCTTAATTCATAGAGGCTTTGCCCTGCACAATCCCCCTCCCCTTAATAACCCTCCCCAGGAAGCTGCTGAAATCCTTCAACCAGCAGAAGAAAATCCCCAACAAACTGCTGAAATCCTTCAACCAGTAGAAGAAAATCCTTAGCAAACTGCTAAAATCCTTCAACCAGCAGAAGAAAACCCCCAGCAAGCTACCAAAAATCAGCAA
This sequence comes from Pinus taeda, assembly GCA_000404065.3. Lineage (NCBI taxonomy): Eukaryota > Viridiplantae > Streptophyta > Pinopsida > Pinales > Pinaceae > Pinus > Pinus taeda. The sequence goes on along the minus strand of APFE030577255.1, from coordinate 41,133 downwards.
CCAGTAGCTCAAACACCCCAATTGAGAACTGGAAATCCGCAACAGACCCCACCCCTTAATGAAGTTGAATCATCCACTCCCATCATCCATATTCCCACCGATAATTTGGATGACAATACCCCCATTATTATGCTCAAAAGGAAAATACAAGAGAAAGTTACAACCCCACTAAAGAGAATAACGAGGGCCTCAGTTAAGGGAGCTGCTATTTTTGATAATCCCCCTACCCTGAGGAAAAGTGTTGTAAGAGAAAAACCATTGTTTTTCCTGCTTCCTTACCTCGGCGATGAACAAGGACGTCTGCAGCAACTGAGGCCATTACCCAAAATTCCCCACCTATCATCGTAAAATCCCTTATTCTGCCTAGCCCTGAACCCTCACCTTCCTCACCCTTGAGTGCTGAAATTCAAAGCGTTCATGATTTTGTGACATCATTTTTTTCAAAATATGCAGCTGCTCCATAAGAACCAACTGCTGATTCATCTAAGGTAGACACCCAAGACGATGTACGACATGTGGCTGCTCCACAAGAACCAACCACTCACTTAACAGGTGTTACACAAGAACCACCTGTTGGGAAACAAAAGGAAGATGACGTAGATGTGGCTGTTACACAAAAACCAGCCGCTGACCCAACAGGTGATACACAAGAACCACCTGTTGAGGATGCAAATGATGAAGTTTCCACCGAACAAAAATCATCCCATCCACTGGAACCTGCAACTGCTATAGAAGGTCCGATTACTTTAACCTCCCTTCAGGAAGAAAACGAGTTTTTGAAATATGAAATTGAGGCTTATCAACAAGAGTTAACAAGGGCAAGGGAAGCTTATGAAAAGGAACTCAATCTGTACATGTTAGCTCAGGTAGCATCTGTAACTGAAAAGAGTGCAGAAAAGGATCAATACAATGAATACATGTGTAGTGAATGTGGTGATCTCTATTCTCGAGCCATTTATAAGATAGTCAAAATTCTGTTGTCTGGAGCCAGTCTAGTATCTCCTCCTGTTATAGTTAAAAAAGAGTACCCTACTGTTACACAAGAACCAGCAGGGTCTTCAAGGATGTTGGAGGAAGAAATAAAACCACCCCGGCCTACCCTAGTTGTTACAGAGCAGAAACCAGTACCAAAGTCTTTTAAGATTGTGGGTACCCAGACTGAGCCTCGATGTGTAAGAAATGCTCACACCCAGACTAAACATCGATGTGTAAGCAATGTTCACACCTAGACTGAACCTCGATGTGTCAGCAATACTCACACCCAGACCTCCAGTTTTCAAGAACTAAGTGACACATGGAAGATAGAGTATGATCTCTCATAAGGAAAGGCATTTCAGCAATAGAAGTCATTATGGCTCAACTGTGCATACAGAAATTGGGAAGTTCTTGAACAGTCTCATGGACAACACAAGGAAAACAAGAAGCTAAAAACCAGACAGTCCCTTATCTTTTACTTGGTCCAAAGGTTACTTGCCACTAGGAAACCATCTTTTAACTATTCTGTGTTATTGAGAGAACGCTTAGCATTCCTCCAAGTGAAAGAAATCAAGGATGGACGACCCCACCAGGTGTCTACACCTCAGCAATTTATTGATACCTTTGTAGAAGCATCGTATAGTGACCAAAACTTGTTGTGTGAACTCTATCTTCACAATGAGGCTATGCCTGAAGATATGAAGCTTAGTTTAGTTCTTCTCGTTGGCAATATTCAAATAAGAGCCTTCATTTCTTTCTTGGCTAATCATCTTACTTGGTAAAATGCTTTTATGTCAAAAACACACAATTGGGAGAACTGTCTTCTCTAGATCCGAGCTAAGCCACAAAATGCCACAGTTTTTATCGCCGAACAGCAACGAATTCTACGAGAGCCAGGGATGACTGACCATATCAGGAAACTACAGGCAGCAGTCTTGGAAGACTGCCAATACTATGTCAAAACTAAGGGAACTCTGGCTATAAAAGCAAATAATCTATTTTGGGAACACTGTCCTAAGGAGAGACAGGAGTACCACCCCTTTAACCCTCTCAATCCTCAGGCAACAATCTCACGAATACCTAATTATGTTAAATGTATTCGACAGTGTGCTGAGCAATGGATTGGTTATCACTTTCACTTCCCTCTTCTATGGCTACCAGGACAGCAATACAAGACTCAATTCAAATTGACCAAAAAGGAGGAGCTTGCAGCGTGGCAAAAAGTTCAGAGTGTCCAAGGGTTTAGAGACATCGTTGACAGCACTTTCTATACTTACTGCATAAGCAATTTGCACTGTTCATCCCAGTATTCCGAATCAGATTCAGAGTAAACGTTGCATGCGGACATGCAATCCTTTCAGTTGAGGGGGGATGTTAGGACCCCATATTGTCTCTCTTTGACCTTATATTTTGTCATAATATTACCCTTTTCAACCCATATTTGAAAGTCCTTGCTAGTGTTTTGACTCAATCATTCTAAAGGTATACAGTGACTCTTCTCATTGATATATGTTTAATTATTTAACACATAATCATGCTATTTTTATAATTGATATTTGAAGTTGACTGAGTTTCTGAACAATTAAAGAATGATGTGCAGACCGCATTGTTGAAACTGCCTAAAGCTGGGAGTACTATCTTTTGCATTTGTTGAAATAGCAGGAACAACACGAATATCGAAGCTGAAACAACAAGAACAACATGCAAATCTCAAGGAGACAATTGAGATTTGCGTAACAGATTTGACAACAACAAAGGAACCTGATCAATCATTGAGGAAACTGTTACATTGGTCGTAACGTTCATAATCTAAATTACTGTAACAGCATTCTGTTGACGGGAAACTGATTTCCCTATTTTTGTATAAAGGGTTGAACTAGAATCTATAATGAAAAACTTTTGTTATAACATCTACATTAGAGGGGGGGTGAACAAGCTGTAACACAAGGATTGTAGTTGAAGGAACGAGACTAAATATTCTCTGTAATATGGTATATTGACAGATGAATAAAGTTTTGTTCTGAGTATTTCATATTAGTTTCCGTGTCCTGGGGAATCTTGTGACAAGGACAGGGCCCACCTTCATCACAACATTCACCCATTCTCTTTCTGTTGTGTGTTAAGTGTGATTTTTGCTCATACCTTGTTAACAAATATTGTTTCTGGATGTTATTTTACTTTTGTTGAAACTTTGTTTCTCTTTTAATCAATTGATGCTATTTCATGAGTGCCTCACTGGTGATTAGGATTTACAGAGTGAATTGGTGAACTGGATAACAGAGGCAGGTGCTGAAGGTTCCTACTCAGGGGATAGGGTCCTGATCCTTTTACAGAACAACCATTGTTTTCTTTTGCATATTTGTTCCTTTTGATTAAATATCTATCTCTTATTAGATATTTGCACTAGAGTATAGTTGCTGTAACACAGAGTAAAGATTTAACAGGGTGTGATTTATTTATACTACAACTTTTAGTGCTATTAAAATTGAGTACATACAATTGTAGTAGCCTTTGAAATAATCATACTTTCCCGGGTTGACAATTTATGTGGCACTCGACTGTTTAATTAACAAGCAAATAAAGTGACCAACAATCAACAACATATGACATAATCCTCAAGCTAACTATCATATAACAACAACAAGTTAACCTATAACATACTCATCAACAACATATAGCATAATAATTTGGTTATCTAGTATAAAACAACAATAGCAATGCATACAACTACAAGTTACTATCATTCTTGACTATTTGACTCATGTGCATATAACTACACTAATGAAATAACATCTACCATGAATGTAATCATAACATCAAAATACATGTACATAAACCTAAAGTATATAAACCTAATTCATATAACAATCCTTGACTTACATACCTACATGCCAAACATAAAATACATGTATGACGATCTGCTCTTACCCCAAATTCCAATTTTGCAACCTCATTATGATGATCTTCATCTCCTGCTCTATCTCAGTGAATGTATTAGGATTATAACATCAAATAGCACCATGATGTCCTAACTTGCATGCCATGACTTCACAAGGCATGTTTGACCTACTATTCATGCATACTATAACCAAGACCATACATGCATAACAATTGCATACAGACATATACCACATGAGTACCAAATCATACACACATCGTTATATCTAGAGTCTAGTCATCAATGGATGACCATATCAACTTCACAAACCATGACCTAATGCATGACAACGACCATTACTCCATTGTACACATTTCCACATGAAACCATCAACATTCATAAGTAATGCATAATCAACTACACATACGCATAAACACATGTAGTCGGGCATAAGCAATCAATTTGTGTAATCAACCTACAAGACTGATACTTGTAATCAAACCTACAAGAATGTAGCCTAACATACAAGGATGTAATCAAGTAGCATATAATCAACTTGTAAGTGACATACAACAATATGTAACCATTCACATACTTATGACGATGCATTCCACAAATCAACATCAAGTTCCTCATGACAACCTTACTACAACAATTACCAACATTATGTAATGCGACAAGCACATGAAATGCAAGTGTAAGAGACACACATGCAACTGACATGCATGCATGACCAACACACACTTCCCATCTAGTCTAAGATTTGAACCATGCTTTGATACCACTATGTAACACCCTTCTCCCACATCCACATAACTAACCATAACAACTGGGTTAAACATGAGACAAGAGGCTAGTATGATCAGATTTGACCTCCTATGTGACATTAAGGAAGTGGAATCAAAGGAAACATCACACACACTCATCCAACATTGGCAACAAACCCTCAGGAGGCATGTCAACCACTCAGACAACTTCTCCCTAGGTCCCACTGTTGTTCTAGATCTCTTAGTCCATAGTTGCTCTCATTCTATGGGCAAGGGAGCAACCAACAACCTAAAGTCGCTCTCACAGGCTTGCTAGGCAATGATCAAAGACAAAAATTGCGAGTTCTATGCCAGAAACCCTAGGATTTAAGCCACTTTTTAGGCCCAAGTCCCAGGCCACTACCTAGAATGGAGTGATAGATCGAAATAATTAAAAATATCGAGAAAAAATGATGCAAATGAAATAATATGAACAAGACCATAACGAGACCCCTACTAGCCATGCTAGGCATTTGTCAAACATTTCATCAACATGTAACCTACATATGTAAACAAAAGAATTAAGTGTAGGGATATAATACTTATTTAAGAATCAGTATGAACCATTGTTCCCTCATTTCATTTTTTGTGTTATCATCTATTAGGCCATAAATACACTATCCATTCATTTACAAGTAAAAACATGCTAAGAGTCGTACATAGGTGTTGTCATAAAATATACATATAACAAACGTAATAGGAATGTAGTTACCATAATCATATCAACCATCGATATCCACATATACATGAATACATTTTCACATAGAAATCAAGGGAATGAATTTCTCATTAATTAATGAAATAAACCAATCGGAGATTGGAGTACCACGTTCCACCCAACCATAGAATGGTTAAGCCAAATCTCTCTTCATTATTTCACCCCCATGACATATTCCAAGCATTAATGTGGGATACAAACCAAAAGAACCAATGTGGGCATATCGAGGCTGAACTACCTCACCCTCATCAACATAAACCAGGCTTTACCGTAACCCATCCCAGATCACTAGGCCAACACAATGAACACATCATAACGACTTTACCATGACCTCCACCTGATCACTAGGTCAAACAAGAATGGATGCTACTTGATTTCTCCACCTACGCTGTGAGGAATTTTCGTGTCTCCTTGTGTTTGAGGCTTTACCACAATCTAAATGAAGAACACTATGCCCTAAATGAAGATGAACTCTCCAGGCTTTACCACATATCCCAAACCTAGGATTACTAGACCCAATGGAAATAAAACCACCTTTTCTGTTTACCATATATCCTGCCATTCACCATCAAGGATTCCTAGGCCTACTAAGGAAACACAATCCTAGGTTTGCCGTAACCCATAATCTATCTCTGGGGTCACTAGCCCAGTGGCTTTACCGTGATCCATAGTCAAGTTCAAGGACAACTTGGCCATGGGCTCTATCATTCAGAGGTCCACCCCACTAATCCTCGAATCCATCGACCAATCAAACTCAACCAAAGCATGACAACCCCATCACACCCTGGTTATTTGGAAATGACAAGGCTAAGCTGAAAACTTCGTTACACATAGAAAAACTCATGCTACAATACAAAAGAACTACATGAAATGTCATGCATTCCAAATATAGCAAGGAAAATACACATGCAAGTTGATACCTGTAATGAAGCATGTTGTAGCTGCGTGATCCTTCCTTTCCCTGCTTTATCTTTGCTTCCTCTTGCCTTCTTTGCCTTTCCTGCTCCAATGCTAAAATTTCTCCAAGAAGCTCTAATTGTCCAAGAGTATGAGAAAGAGAGAGAATAATGAGAGGGCTCCAAAATTCCACTAAAAAATAAGGTTACCAACTGATCCTCATAATCCTTTTTATGAATGAGGCCTCTATTTTCTTCATTTTGCATTACTTTCCTTCATTTTCCTCAGATCTGTGAAAGACCCTATTGACCCTAAAGATATGAAGGGCGTCTATGTCATTCCCTGTTCCTGTGGGACCCCTTATATTGGTGAGACGGGTCGCTCTATCAATCAAAGGATTAGCGAGCATTCGGCTGACTTAAGACATGGTAGGACCAAGTCCTCAGCCCTGGCTGAGCATGCCGGGAAGACTATGCATCATATATGTATAGAAGAGACTCAAGTCATTGCCAAAGTTGTGCCGTTTCACCATAGAAAATTTAGAGAGGCCCTGGAGATTGAGAAAAGGCCGAACAATCTTAATAGGGATGATGGCTGGAAGATTAGCAGTTGCTGGGTCCCAACCTTGTCTTCCTAGCCTCCTCAATCCCCTTTTTTGTTAGGTCCTAGGGTTTCTTTTCTCCCTCTCATTAAGGTTGGTTTTCGGTGGTTGGTCCCCTTTTTCCCGAGTTTTTTTCCCCTTTAAATCCTAGCTCCTATAGTATTAGTATGATTTAGTCCTATTCGTTGTATGAGTTATTAATGGGTTATTAATTAATTTAGGGCTAATTATTGTATTAACATATTTCTTTTCTGTTATTATTGGGTATTTTATAATTAGATTAATAATATTCATGAAATAGTTATATTAGATTTTTGTTTTCATAATTTCAATTAGTTATGTATATATATTTGATTACTAATATTCCTTGAGAATTGAATTAATAATTATTAGCCCCTTTCATATATATCTGATAAATAAATCATTTTAACCCTCATAGGTAATAATATATTTACCTAATTACATGGTCAATTTGAATAAGATTATTGGAATATATTGATTACTAAATAAATATTGATTATTTAATAAATATATTTAGATCTTGAGAGAAGATCTAATTTTAAAATGACCATTAGATTTAAGTAATTAATAAATGTATTATTAATAAATATATGAGGTACCAATAGTATTAAGTTAGTTTGAGTTAGTTTCCTTTTTATATATATACAATTATTAATAAACATGCACATTAACAAAAAATTCCTCAATTATAGAGTGTACCTAATGTAACTAAATTCTAAGAATAACAGTAATTTAATATAACAAGAATACTATTTGTTTGACTAGGGTACTTAATAATATTGGATTAATAAAATATTTAATAAATATAGATTATTTAATAAATATAAATTATTATATATGAAATTTGATATATTTATTTAATGGACCATTATAATTAAATAAATTATATATTATTAATAAACAAATACATTTAGTTAAATTAACAAATAAGATTCTTTTAATATATAATTTACCTGATTTAGCTAATTTCTAGAAATAATAAATAAAAGTTATATATTATTCGTTTTTAGATATACATATACATCTATTAACAAATATAATTAACTAAATTAACAAATGAATTCTTTTAATATTATTTACCTAATTTAGCTCATTTCGAAAAATAATAATAAATTAAATAAAACAAGAATGTTAGTGGTTTGACTTGGGTCATTAGGTCAAAATTAGCCATTGGCAATATAGCCGTTGGAGTCTCTGCACATTCTATTTAACAAGCAAAGCTGGATTGGTTATTCAACTTGTCCTGACGATGAACCACACTGGTTGGTTCGAAACGCGTCGACAAAAGATGGTTTATGTGATTTCGCCGAAAACTCTCTTAACAATGATAAGTTGGATCTGTTTCTTCAACTTGTCCTAATGATGAACCACACTTGCTGGTTCGAAACGCATCGACAAATGATTTTTCTTGTGATTTACACCGAAGAATTCTCTTAAACTTGTTATGGATCACAAAAGCCTCAATTCAACAAGCTAGATGATGCAGGTGTCAAAATAGTGTTTGAGAAGGATACCTACAAGATGGTTTGGGGAGCATTGGTATTGATGTGGGGAGTTTGGATTCGAACTCTATACAAGCTGCAAGGTAGCATTGTTGTTGATGGGTACAACAATTCTGTGGTTCTTGAAAGTGGAGCAGAAAATCTAGTGGTCTCTAGAGAGAAGACCATGTTGTGGCATCAAAGGCTTGGACATATTGGAGAGAAGGGCCTTCAAATACTTCACGGTAAAGGTATGGTGGAAGGTACGAGTAATAGCTCTCTGGATTTTGATTTTTGTGAAAATTGTGTATATGGGAAGCAGAATCAGGTGAGTTTCCCCCTGGTGGTAAGAGGGCGAAACATATATTGGAGCTTGTGCACAGTGATGTGTTTGGACCTGTGAATGTTCCATCACGGGGTAAGTCTACGTACTATGTATCATTTATAGATGACTTCTCAAGGAATACATGGATATATTTCCTTAATAAGAAATCTGAAGTCTTTGAATGGTTTAAATAATTTAAGGCTCTAGTGGAAAATTAGACAGAGAAGAATATAAATGTGTCGAGGACAGATAATGGTGGAGAGTTTTGCAGCAAGGAATTTGAAGAATTTTGTAAGAAGTGTGGTATAGCATGGAAGAAGACTAATCCATACACACATGAGAAAAATGGAGTTACAGAAAGAATGAACAAGATGTTAATGGAAAGGGAAAGAAGCATGCTTAGTGGTGCCAAGTTAGGATAGGAATTATGGGTAGAGGCAGTCGAGACAACATGTTACCTGGTCAACATATCATCTTCATCAACATTGGAGGACATGATTCCATAAGAGGTATGGATTGGTAAAAAATCCTCTCTTTCACATCCGAAGGTATTTGGATGTGATGCATATGTACATGTTCCAAAGGAGAAAAGAACCAAGTTGTATAGTAAATCGGAAAAGTGCATATTTGTTGGGTATAAGGATGGATTAAAGGGTTATAAGCTTTAGAACCTAGTAATAAGGAAGGTTGTGTACAACCAAGATGTGGTGTTTAGAGAGGTGAAAGATGTTATTAAACAAGAATTCCAACCAAAGGAAGCTGAGAAGATAGAGTTTGAGTTTAAGGAGGAAGAATCAAACTCTAAAACACAGGAGGAATCAGAAGATGAAGAGCCACAACTCCGAGTGTGAGAAGATCAGTTCGAGAAAGAAGGCAGTAGGAAAGGTGTAGTCCATCTACTTTCTATTGAAATTTTGCTTTATCTGATACTGATGATGATCCCAGAACTGTGAAGCAAGCAGTAGATTCAGAGGATGGAAAACTTTGGAAAGAGGCCATGGTTGATGAAATGGCGTCTTTGCACAAAAATGAGGCTTGGGATTTGGTGGAGTTGCCGGCTGGAAGGAAACCCGTTGGTAGCAAATGGGTGTTCAGGAAGAAGATAAATGCAGAAGGAAAGGTGGAGAAACACAAATCTCTATTGGTAGCAAAAGCTTACTCCCATGTGCTAGGAATTGATTTTGGTGATATTGTTTCTCCTGTTGCCAAGGTAGCTTCTATTAGGTTACTTTTATCTGTTGCTGCTGCTTTTCATTTTGAGCTAGAATAGATGAATGTGAAGACAACATTTCTTCATGGGGATCTGGAAGAGGAGATCTACATGAAGAAACTTGAAGATTTTGCGGTGAAGGGTAAGAAAAAAATGGTATGCAAGTTAAAGAAGTATTTGTATGGGTTAAAACAGTCACCAAGGATGTGGTATCAAAAATTTGATACATTTATATGAGGACTTGGATGCAAAGCATATAACCATGTGTATTTGAAATTAATTGGTGACCATGTTATTTATCTGGTCTTGTATGTGGATGACATGTTGCTGGTTGGAAATGACAAAGAAATTATCCAGGATTTGAAGACCCAATTTTCCTCCAAATTCAACATGAAATATCTTGGTGTTGGAAACTATATTTTGGGCATGGAAATTAAAATAGACTGGAAAAAGAGGAAACTCTGGTTAAACTAGAGGAAGTATGTCGAGACAATACTGCAGAGGTTTAATATGTAGGATAGTAAACCGGTGAAGGTTCCTATTCCTGTAGGTGTGAGGTTATCTTCTGAACAGTGTCCAAGGACACAAGAAGAGGAAGAGGACACTTCTCGTGTTCCATATGCAAGTGCAGTTAGTAGCCTAATGTATGAAATGGTCTGTACTAGACTAGGAATTGCACATGTAGTGGGATTGTTGTGTAGGTTTGTGTCAAAACTAGGGAAGGAGCACTAGACAACAGTGAAGTAGGTTTTCATATATTTGTGTGGCACTAGTGATTATGGTTTGTGCTATCAAGGAAGACTAGGATTGGACATAGTGTTGGATATTCATGGCTTTGTTGATGCAGATTGGGCTGGAGATCTGGATCATAGAAGATCTACAAGTGCGTATGTGTTTAACCTATTTGGAGGTGTAGTTAGTTCTATGAGTAAGAAACAATCTGTAGTGGCACTATCAACTACAAAGGTAGAATACATGGTAGCCACTCATGCAAGCAAGGAAGTAGTTTGGTTGCAAATATTGTGTTCAAGTATGGGGTTAGTACATGGAGCTATAAGCATAGACTGTGACAACCAAACTGCAATTTTCTTGGCAAAGAACTCTGCATACCATTCAAAGACAAAGCATATTGATGTTCAGTATCACTTTGTGAGGAATATTATAGAAGACAAAAAGGTGTTTCTTGTAATTGTGGACACTTTGAAGAATACTTCAAATGCATTGACAAAATCTATGAGCTCTAAGAAGTTCTCTTGGTGTAGAGAAACAATGGGTGTTGTAGTGCTGGATAAATGACTACGCTCTCTTGTGGTCCCCTATGGAAAGAAAACAACAAGTGGGAGAATGTTAGGTTGTGTTATATTCTTTCCACGACTAGCCCACGTAGTTAAACGAGGGGCTAGAGTGGGGGTAGAGCCCCGACTTTGTTCTGCCAATTGCATAGTGGGGGGGTCACAGGGGGTTTGAGGGGTGCAAGTAACCCCACTCTATGGGGTTCGGGGAAGCTCCCCATAAAATTTTATTTTTTGGACCCTATATTAGGTTGGGTGGACCTACATATGGTTTTGTGCATGATTTTCGCACATGGTTTTGGATGCGATCGTTTTTGCTCCATGGTTTTAGATGTTGTGGTTTTCAATCCATGGTTTTGGACATGATGGTTTTCGGTCCATGGCATTGGATGCTTTGGCATGTATAAATATGTATTGTAACATTGAAAGGAACATAATGAAAAATCAAGCTGGTAGTCCCGGTTTTGGGATCTAGGGGAAATCTCTGTGTATATGTGTTTTATGTGTTTTTATCTCACATTACTTATATTATTTGTTTTAGAATTTGTATGTAGGTAATTTTTGTACAAGGTTAAAACCTACATTCACATCCTAGAGACTGATTAGATACTGCAGAAATTTGGGTTACACCTGTAATCCTCGTGTAAGGAATAATTTGAGGAGCCCACAGTTTCTCAAATCATCCAAGCAATTTGGGTCAGTCATTGCTTGAGTGTCAATATCCTCATGCTAGTGTTCCTTCCTATCCACCATTTTTCACAATTTGTTTCCCTACAAAACCCATATAATCAAGTAAGTAATCATCTTTTCCGAGAGAAGTTTGGATTAAAACATAAAAATTAAGCAAAAACATGAAAACATTTTGTTCACATTGTTGGTGCAACTGTTTTAAATACAGTATCGTCGATGACGCGGCTGAGAGTTTTAGCAACGCTTGATCAGGGCACTTTTGGGCATGGACTCGCGCCAACCGAGGATGAATTTTTTTTGACAAAACCTCATCATGAAATCCAAAAAATGGTTAAAAACAGGTGAAATACATATTAAGATGGGGCATAAGGTCTTGGCTCTTATCTGCAACTAAGGACTTGGTGAATGACCTCCCAAATCTCCCGCAATCTAATCTAGAAAGTTTAGGGTATAAGTGTGTTAAAGGCTCTTCACACAAATGTAAAATGGTAAATGGTAAAAAATAATTACTTTTTCCTCCTTTTATTCATTTTTTCATGAAGTATTGGGGCTTTTAAGTATTTTTGACCTATTTTGCCTCAAAATCTGGATAACGCATTTACCTTTTTGTGTAGTCACAGGTGATGGATTATCGATGATAGTATTGTAGTCACGTTTCAGCTCTTTTCTCGACTCATAAAGCTGAAATGAAAAGATCGCCGAGTATTTTTCCCTTTTTGACTTGCAAAAGAGAATAAAATGGGGGGCCAACTTTCAAGCTCTTTTCCAGCTCTTTAAACATGAAAAGGTTGCCGAGCTCCTATCGTTTTGAACATGTTAAAAGTTGTGAAACTTCATTCACCAAGTATACGTTTACCCCTTTTTCGAGCTTAGATGGAATATTTACGAAATAGGTAGTCTTTGACTGAAATGGTCAAGCAGTTCTCTCAAGTATCATTTTCTACCTTTTTGGGCTTGAGAGATAGAAATGTACGAAAAGGGCCCATGTGGAGTTTTTTTTTCCATGTCTTTTTCAAACTCTCTAAACATGAAAAAGATATTGAGTTACACCTTTGTCAAACTTGTTAAAACATTAAAAAACATTGTATTTGTCGCCATGACGATCGTGAGCTTGTCCTTCCTAGGGCTCATTAGACTTACTAGGTCAGATTCATCCGAAGGATGAATTTACAGTGCAAGCACACGATGTCCCTTTCAATCTTGCGATAAAAAATAATAGGGGTACCTGCCAAAAATGGTGGGGGAAAATTGGAAATTCTATCTGTCATGCCCATAGCTCACTGTTGAACATTACAATTTCTACTTCATATTGAGTTGGGATATCCTACTTTTCATCGTTGACCTTCCTAGGTTGGGCCATTCATCTTTGTCTTCCATTTGATCTCTGCCACGCCATTGTTGGGTTGCCAAATTAACATACACTTTCACTCCATTTTCACCTTTGTCCTCATTTTGTCACCTCATTTCATCACATTTTCACCTATATTTCCATTACCATATGGGTTCATACTTTCATTTTCCAAAGTTATTTATTTTATTTATTTAAAGTGAATTTATGATTAAAAGTTAGAAAAATAACATGTATTTTCTTATACCTAAAGGTAGAATGAGATTGGTGACATGTGTAGGTGATTTGGAAGGTTCCAATACACTCTTATGTGGCCTCCAAGACTCAAATTCGAATTCTCTTGAAGATTTGAAGGAGATTTGGGATGGGGGTCAATCAAATTTCATGGAGAAAAGTCATGGATAAAGGAATATGTGTTTCATATTGGTTGTAACCATATGAAGGATTTGTGCAACTAGGAGGGATTAGTGGATCTCCATTAATGAGTTAGTTGCTTATGTTTTTGTATAGATAGGAGTACCTCCTCCATTCCAAGGAAGGACTCCTGGAGCATGTATCCTAACTTATGATCGAATAGAATCAAGTTTTATTTCTATAGTTTTAGATATAAATTATCTTAATGTAGTATATGAATTTATGGAATATTTTTTCACTTTGTTCAATAGGTTTCTGTACCCTGGAGATGTCTGATGGGTTCTAAGTGGTTTTTGGTTTGAACCTGTGCGCACGCCACTACGCGCACTTATCAGTACTTCGTAGCCGGTGATGCTACCTTTGTATAGCCCTACTCGGGGGTCAAATAGTGTAATTACCTAAATCCGTACTAGTAACCTAATATTAGTTGATTAACTTACCTTATATGTATGCTTTCAATTATACTTACCAATATTCACCATTCATACAACACCGTGCAGTGACTAAACAATATAATTGCAATTGATATCAAACATGTAATAACATAAGAATAGGTACACGAAATTCAGATAAACTTCTCTTTATTATTCTTCTTCCTTGGTTACAGACTTGACTCCGCCCTACGCACTTAGCTGTAGAGATCCGCAGACTCAGCTGCGGACTCTACTAGGTCTCTACGCACTAAGCTGTAGAGCCTATTCCTACTACTATGACCCAAGATACTATACTCTTGCTCTACGCTCGCTATCCTTTTGACTACATCCATTGGTTACCTTACCTTGACTTACTTTTACACTTAGCGCTTCACTCTATTTATACAATCCCATGGTCTATGGACCATGGGTAGGCCGACACTACACTCAAAGCTTAGGGTGGATGGCCCTATGAGTCGAACATACAAGTCAAATTCCGTGCTTGCAATTAGCGGAGTTCTTACAATAATATTACTCAAAACTTAGGCTTTGAGCCCAAAACCAGGCTGTGGGGGGATTCTATGCCCAACAGGTCCCCAACACAAACATCATGACTCACCTCGAGTCACTCTATTAGCACGGAAATCTTGGCATGGAGTCCCTCCAGTTAGTCCCGAATGGTCATGATGTCTGCACTGCACTGAGCTGCTGTTTGTTGTACCTGTTGCATTATCTTTTCTAAGACCTCTATTTTTGGCATGCTGCACTCCATCTATGCATGCATCCCCTGAATCTACACAAGCTTTCCTTCAATATCTATTGTGATTGTGAAGGCTTCATCAATCCATGGACGGATGCGTGCTTTTAGAGTTGCTTCCTTATGGCACACCGCATCCACCTGCTCCTTTAGTGCTTTAGCTTGCTACATTCTTGCAAGCTATTGAGTGAGGACTACTTTCTGGGCAGTTCCTCTGATGCTATCATACTATTGTTGGAGTTCGCATGCCTCTGTCTCCAGCCACTAGATGTTGGGGTCCTCTTGTAATATCATGAGGACCTCAAGTGCCTATTCCAACATATTCATACAGTCGTGCACTCCACCTCCATTTCCTTCCAACCCTGCTGCAATAGTGCTAGTGTGCTATTCTCGGGATTCTGGGGGAGTGGAATGCTATGCCTTCAACCGCAGCTCGGCGATCTGGAGGTTCAACTCTAGCTGCACCCTTGTTGTCTATTCTCTTGCATCATGAGCTCCACTGGCCAAACTGTGTATCTATACTTCCACCGGTAGATCTGTTGTGATAGCCAGCTCTAGGACGTGTCGACCAGCGTCATCTACCATCTCCATCAACCTTTGGTTCTACGACACCAACTCATTGTGATGTAAGCTAAGCTGCTCCATATTGATCTTTTGTTCTCTAAGAACTTGGATTACGTGGTTCTCGCTAGCGTGCACCTCTACTGTTATCCCATCTTGTAACTGATAGAGCATTTCTCGATGAAGGGCAGCTAGGTTAAGGCCAAGGCCTTTCATCATTTTAAACGTCATTCGTTCCATTGCATCTGACGATAATAATGCTCCCTATATCAACACTATTGTGTTAGCCATCCTTGCATGCAACATCTGCTTTGCTGCTAAAGTACCTGTTGCAACGTGGGTAGACAGGGTACCTTCCTGAGGGGTCCACACCTGTAACTCCTACAGCTATGCCCTGAGGGCCCCCAACACATTATCGTGCTTTGCCATAAACTCTTGGAGTGATTCACCTGTGACATCGTAGACCATCTCTCCAATTTCATGGAGATCACCTTCTGTTAAGGTGATTGGGTTAATGGCCAACCTTCAGGCTTGACCTTCTTCCTTGGGCCCGACATTTCGACGATGTGTTGGTGCTTTAACTGAGTAGATGCGGCCCTCGGGTCCATTCTCCCTTCTGCTATATCTGGTCCATCTGCCTCCTATACTAAGGATGTTTCTTGGCCCTCGTCTATTGCCTCTATTGCCTGCGCTAGTGCTACTTCTTTTGTGGTTTCCCATGTTACATTTTCCTTAGCTGTTGCTTTTTCATTCCACCTTGTCTTTGCTAACTGAGTGATGCACAGCTTAGCATCATATTTTTTCTTCAGGGCTGTCACCTTCTCGAGTTCTGCTAGATCTGGAGCATGCCATTCGGGAGGCCATGTCTCCAAGACAATAAAAATTCCATCGTTAGTGGATACAAATTGTAGCTTCATCCACTGCTTCACTGGATCCTTTCACACCCTCATATAAATTTTGTGCATATCGGCTTTAAATTCTGGAAAACTCATAAAACTATTGTACACCGTAGGTGATAGGCATGGCCTCCTATTGATCCACATCTAGATGCTCACCTCCATGAGCACCCATAAAATTTTGATGTCACAAATCCATTTCATGTCCTTGGTGGCCCAAAGCGAAGTGTACTTAGCAGCCTCTGGTAACTCCCTATCAATGTGGGGGAACTGACTGTCCTCTGGCAGTTCTCCTACTACCAGTAATATGGATAAGAGAAACCACGCATAGTGGAAGGTCTTACCCTGCTCCTGGACTTCACGACAGTTTTTCAAAAATTATTTGCAGAGGAATTCGACCCAGTTGAACTGAACCCCCTACGTGCACTGCTTAGCTAGTGCAACCACCGGAGCTAGTACCTGATTACCGCGACACTTCCTCATCACTTTGCCAGCCAGGAGTTGGGTTGCTATGCACACCCTTCTGTCCTTGATGCTGGATATGACATAGCTCCTCTTCTTCTTCTCTAGCTTATAGTTCGCCTGCATGGCCTCTGCGAGAGCCAGATCGCCACTTTTCTTGGCTATCATTGCAGGGTTTGTTTCTTTACAAGAAAGCTGAGAATTGCGATGAATGAGGTCTGTCGTGATGGGAATAGGCTCCTCCAGCCATAGATACCCATCATGCACTAGGTAAAACAACTTCTTGATGATGAAAATGGTGATGGGCGCACGATGGAAATGCAATATCCATAACAAGTGCAGCAACTCAGCCTTTTCCACATGGCATAGCCATTTTCGTGGCTCTAATGCTATCACTGCCCCCTCCGTATCCTGCTTCATCTGGTCATTTGTCTCTAAGTGTAAGAACTTCTCGCTGTCCGCAAGGTCCCAGTCTTCAAATTTCATGGTGGGCACGTGGCCTACGTGCGCGCCCTCAAATATAATGTCGTCAGGGAGGAGCGGGGTCTGGAGTGAGCTTTTCATTTCATCCAGGTTCATCAGCACCTTGGTTTTCCCTTTCCGTAGAGGGACATATGCCGGGAGCTTTGTTGCAGAGTGCAAGAGTTGGATATCCTCCTCCATGTCTTCTTCTTCCTCTACTACGGCAATCAGGGCCTACAAGGCTTGTTCTTCCTCATCAATTTCTATTGTGACTGCCTTCTGCTTCACTTCCATGGATAGTTTGTGCCGTGGATTCCTTCGGGACATGTGTACTAGCCCCATTGCTTGTTTATCCTTGTTGGGCCTTGGTGTTCGTGGTGATTTGGGGATTTCCATTACCACCCTGGTGCCTTCTCGAACATCCTGCAACATGTGGGCCTGCACAGCCTCGCCGATGGTTACCTCATCAATTCCTAACACATTCTTGGTGGTTGTCATCCTCTCTGGGCTATAATCTATCTCTCGTGAACTTAGGGGCTCAATTATCGCTCGACTCTCAACACTCTATGCTCTACTCAAGCGCTCAATTCTCAAATGACCAAGTGTTGTTTGCTAGCTAGCCCTATGAGTTTTATAACACCTTCCAAATTGGAATTCGACCATTCCTCCCATTTTTAAGCCATTAATGCTTCTTTGGCAGCAGATTTTCTCAAATCTTGCCCATAACTTTCACCTTAAATGCTCGTCGCCCAGTCCATTTGGCCTCAAATCGAACATCCCATCATGAACAGTGACACTAACAGTCACTTCCCAACCAACCCATGCTTTAGCATAGCCCTTCTTGTGTGGTTGCGAACCTTGTGACATCATGTGCTTTTGCGCATCTCTTATATCGCGCAACCCTCAAGCATAACTTTTTATAGTCCCATGCTCCCCTTCAATTTCTTGGAGCACTAAGAATATCCTTCCTAGGGCTAGTCAGGTGGGTGCACTGCCCGTGTGAGGCTTCATCTCATCCCCCGCAACATTTCACGGAGAATCCCCATCTTCCCTTGTAGTGATCGACATCGTGCACTCTACGATTTTCACTGCGCTACCCTAGGCACTACGTTTAGTGAGATGCGGTCTCATCCATGGCAGCAGACTAACTAATTCACGACGATAATCCGCCAATTCGTTAGTATGATCATACACACCTTGCCTTGCCATCCTTGGTTTCTCGACAAGAAATGCTTCCTTTATTTCATTTTCTAGCTTCTTGACCTCTGTGTTGATTAAAGCACTTCTCTCCCTTAGCCGTACTTAGGCTTTTTCAAGTTTGCAAAGTCTAAAGTTTCCCCGTCGAATTTCTTCCTGAAGTCTTAGATGTTCTGTTTCCCATAGCTATGTGATTTCTTCATTCCAGTCTATGTTGACCATCGTATCTACAGGTGTTGTTACGCGTGGACTCTGCTTTGCATGCTCGATAGGGACTACAACCCTTGGTACTTACCTAGGCTTCGGAACTACTCTCACGGTTAGGTTTATGCACATGGTCCTATAGGCCCATCGAACCACTGGTACACGTAGGTCCCAATCGGTGCATCTCACATGGTGGACCCTATTCATCACTTCGTACACCTTGTCAAAGGATTTCCTAGGTTGTATCATACTTTTCCATTCATGCACTTCTCCTCCCTGCTTTTTCTTGTTGTTCTTGTTTCCTATCGTGAGAGTGGTGTGTGTTCAAGCAAGTTTTGTACCATATGCTTGTACCCATCTGGAAAGGTGGGTGTGCAAACTATTTTGTCCATCCTTCCTAGCTTCCATCCTCCTTTGAGGCTTCCCAAATCGTAAGCGCATCATCCTTCAGCATTCATACCAATCCCCAAAACTCTGCTGGTGCATACCCCACCATCATGCGGGCGTAGCGCAAACTGCCCATTTCAGAGCATCGAACCGTTGCTGTTTTGGCACTTCACTTTCAAACTCATTCAGGAATTCATCCACCATTGTTAACCCATCATATATAGGTAGATTTCTTGCCTCAGTTGTCATGTAGCATAGTGATCTTACCATCATGTTGTAATTGAGTGTGGTTACATCGTGTAACATATTTTGCCATCGTTCTATTTCCTCATCCAAATCTGATGTGCAGGAGCTTTCGCACTCCCACGAAATCTGGCCATCTGGTGTAAGATTCACCGAATCATGTTCCCACTTGGTTATCTTGTAAATACAATCTTACTTATCATCGCTTTTGTCGTCGCGCACTGGCTTTGTGTAGTGCTCTCCTTCCGAGGGGTCTAAAGGTACCACTACACACAGTGAATTTTTCACAAAAATCACTTTTCGGTTCTTCAGATTTATGACTCTGTTCCTATTAGTGGCCCAATCTATTCCCAGTAGCACCAGATAGGTATCACTTTCATCTACAATCTCTATCACCTCAAAATATATGTCTAATGTTATCCCCTGCAATCTTCCCATCGGTATGATCTTCTACTGGTTTTCCATTCATGATTGAATAGGGGATGATTGCAACACGGGCCTGTCCATGCACTCCCATGTTTTCTTTGGCAGCACATTCCCGCCTGGTCCTAGATCTAGGATTACTTGATCCATTTCTTACTCCCATATTTGCTTAGTAAATCTCATTTCCCTTTCTATTCGTAATGCATGCTTTCCAAGTTTCCATACGATGTGTGGTTCTCCTGACCCAGCACACCTAGTGATAAGCTCCTACAGTAACTTCACCGCTTTGTTGTTATGCAGCAGTTTCATGCATGCCTCTAGAAAGGTAGTGAGCGTTGAAGGATCCATCCTCGGTTATAGTTGATCCTTACTACCTGAAGTGGAGGCCTCTATGAAGCTCTTCTTAGCTTCCATGAATGTCTGCTTCACGTGCTCAAAATCAAATTCAGGTTCCTTTATAGGAGCCTTACGAACCCATGCCCTTTCTTCAGGTTGCTTACCTTTGTCAATTCCTGTCGTCATACCATTTCGGAGCACTATGTTTACATTCGGGTACTCTTCGCACATCTCAGACCTCATCATTTGCAAATTCTTAGTTGGGGGAGGCTGGAGTGTCCCTTTATCGTGTAGCCTCACTATTAGTGTAGGGCAGTCCTATGTCTCATTATCAAACCGAGTACAATATAAACATGATGCTCTCATCAGATTTGTACAATTGTGGGAATAATACCCTGGCCCTCTGCAATTGTAACAATTTAGTTGTTTGTGACCCCTACCTAGTCCCATTCCTCCTCGACCTCATCCGCGCCACTGAAATCCAGTGCGCCATCCTTGCATTTGGATCGAAGGTGTTATGTTCCTATGCCAATAGGTGTCATATATCATGATTGACTTGGTTTAGCTCTGAAATATGTACATACCTTTGCGTGTTGCAAATGTTTTCCATATTTGTAAAAATAAAAAAATAAAAAATAAAAAAAAATGTAAAAAGGGTATACCCTAAAATAAAAATTGAAGGGTAAAAAGAATAAAGAGAAGGTTAAAAAAATAAAAGAAAATGAACCCCAACAAAAAGAAAAGACCATGAAAGTGTGCAAGTCCAAATGCCACTACTTTATTCTTGTGTGATAAAGGTTGTGTACAACTTGTCACCTATGCCACAATCCATGGTAGCCAAATAGTTTAAACTTGGTTATTCCATGTTTTCAATTTCATGTTTATAGAGATAGAGAATAAAATCTAACTAAACTATTTAATCTTGGCAGATAAGTAGATAGGTAGAGTGAATAAAAGGAGCTCAATAGTTTAATCTGATCCCTTGGATGTAATAAGGCAAGACTTAGATAGATATCCACATGTAAAAGAAAAGTAAGTCTGATAAGGGTTTGCCAGTTTACGTGCACCCTAATAAAAGAAGTAAAGATGGTAGGATGTGTAGGTGGGTAATTAGATGATTGGTTGTAGAATCATGTATGATGAATGGTTAAGTTAAAAGGTCAAACCGTTTGCTTTCATCGTTACATTACTTTGGCAAAGAAATGGATGACAATGAAGACATTTACATCATGGACAAAAGTAAAAACTAATTAACTTCCTTACTCCATTTTTCCTTAAAATTCACTAATTTCCACTAAGTGCTAAAGGTATCTACAACAAGTTAGAGGGGCTCAGAGCATTTCTCTTACTTTTGGAGGGATCAGACCCTCGGCCCAATAATTTGAAATACCTGAAGTACTTAAGTCCCCTTCATCAACATTTACACCTCCATAAAATCATTCATTTCCTTAATAAAGCTTTTCCTATTTTACTTAGGAAAATTAAAACATTATGTATATAAAAAACCCTCATATTCATTTAGCCTAAGTCATAAATGTTATATGATGAAACTGCTTTCAGAAACATTTAACTTAGCACATTTCATATCCTACAAGGTCATATTAACTTTAACTTGTATTATTATTTAACTTCCGAAAGATCACTCATTACCCATATTATTATTAAAATCCTAATAAATATATATCCCACCCCGCGGTTGCGAAATAACCTTAATAACATTCGATAAATGGGATTAGTTAGTCAATCTGTGACTAATTAAGAACCTTGACCCCCACCACACTAAAATAAAGGATTAATTAATCATCCAGATTAATTAATAACTTTTTGACCAATCACATCACCCTCGATGTAATTAAAATCTTTTTATTAACATTGGGCCCCCTTCATTAACCATCAATCACTTCCCATCCTCGACCTCTGTCCAATCAGATCTCTCAGATCCAATGGCTATCACTCATATTGCGCAAGCCCTTTGGTAAAAAGTTAAACGCATGATATGAGTGATTTTCCAAAAATCATCGATGCTATGTCTCAATGAATGAATGGAATCGCGCGGCCCTCCCTCAATACCACCAATCTCCCATAAGCGATGCGATAAAACCCACTTACTGCCTCCCATAAATGACAAAATATCACAACATCAAGTTGACGCCATCTGTCTTTGTCACTAACCCGCAAAAATATTTACTTTGCATAAAAAACAAGTGTATCTATGCTTCGTCCTTTATCCCGAACAATTCCATGCATGCACGTAATACATCCAAAATCAACTAGTTCATCCCCAAATTGTCAACTACCTTGAATGTTGCCTTTCAATGCCACTCTAATCCATTATGTGCATCCTGCAAACATGAACATCATAGGGAGTTGCCCAGGAACAGGTATTTAACAAATCTTCTCCGAAAAACCCTATTGTATACTGAAATTCCTCTGAAATTGCTTTAAAACCCAAAGTTTTCAGTAAAATTGAGTTGCTAAGCTTGGTTCAAAACTTCCCAGGCACCATTGTTTCAAACAATTTCATTGAAAATCCTAGTTTTGTCCCTGAAAACACAAGAACCAGGTATGGAAACCCTTGTGGCCCTCAATGTAGCTCTAATCACTACTCCTCACTAAGACTTGGACTACCTTCCCTTAGCAGATAATGACCTCCAAATAAAAGACCTTAAAACTAATAAATGCCTCCTGAAAGTATATTTTTGATCCTGAGACAATTACGTGAACAATTATGATACCATAGGACTTTGGGAATCAAATCTCCCAAAGTACTTATTCCCTTCAGTGCACATTTTCCCGAACATTATACATCAATGTGATGCCAATTATAATCCTAACCTTAGAGTTGTAATGTCCCCTGACCAGTCAGTCCTGTTTACAATTACTGTTGATTCAATTAATGAAATGTTGTAGCTTCAGCCCAGCCAGAACCTCACCCCCATTTCCATTGCAGAATTACTGGAAAAATCCACCAAAATGACTAGTTTTGAACTCAGTCGTATTTTCCATACTTTCATGGATAAGAATCATATAACCAAAAATCCCCCTCCCTACCTAACATGTTTCTTCACTGATATGGCCAAAGATATTATTAATATGGTTGCTGGCATTATGGGTTTCAATACTATTGAGTTTGTTGATGAATTAACCCTAGGTTTCATGACTATCTTCCCCCTTGTTCAGCCCCTGCTACAAAATATGACTATGCTGCATTCATAGTTGACAAAATCCATGACCAATTCATGAGGCTAGAGAATGAGAGAGTGTTCAAGTATTCTACAGTCCTGTATCACCTATTTCTTTACTACCAAATTGACAAATTCCCATTTTCTGTGCATAAGATTGAAACCAAAGGTAACCCTAGGTCAGCCATTTTCTGGACCTCTATTTTTCATTACTCACCCTCTTCTCCCTATTAATATATAGATTTCATTGATAAATTTGTCCATCCTATAACTATCATGCTGATAGGATGTCCCCCTCCTAGAATAAGTGATGACATCAAAATAATTCTTCAGTTATCAAAGCAATATAGGATAGGTGACTGGTACTTGTACCAGAATCATACTGAGATTAGGGTATATGGGTGTGAACTACCTCCATTCAAATTGCCCAAGTATGTCCCCATGAGATTGTTTGCCCTAGAGTACTATAGGAAAATAATCAACTCTGATCAAATCCACTTCATGAAAGCAAAAAAGAAAACCCAACTGAGGATCAAAGACTAGTTAGGCCCATTTGTGTGCAACAATAGGAAAGCAGGGCAAGAAGCTCAAGAAATCTTTGAAGGAATGAGGTTGAAAAACAATTTTATTTTTCCATATGATCCTCACAGTTTCATCTATGATAGAAGGATGAAACACAAGTTGTCACCCTACCTCCATCACAGAATTCTTGAAATAGAATAGTATGCCAATTTAAATGAATGGAGGGAAGGAACATTAATAGAACAAGATAGTGATGAGGTTGAAGTTGAAAATGTGATGAAATATTTGGAGAAGAGACTTGACTTGGACTCATTTGTATGGGTACCTATAGAGTCTTCACAAACACTAACACCAGAACATAGTGCTCCCGCAACAAAGCCTTCACAGAGACAAACTCAGGAAACAAGTGCCCCTACATCAGAACAACCAGAAATAGCAGAACAGCCAGGGGAATCAAAGCAACCTAAAATCTTGGAAGAATTGACTCCACCATAGCCACTACTAGCTCAAACAAAAATCGGTGATCTTCTAGTACTACAAACTCCTCTAAATGAGGAAAGGAACTTGAAAAGAGAAACAGAAGTAGCTACCCCTTCTAGGAGACCCACAAATCAAGCCTTTGCTACGAGGCAAAGGTTGAATTCTTATTCGGAGGAAGAATTCATTGGAGAGACTACAGAGAGCATAAGGAAGGAAGCACCAGATAGCTTACAGACTTTCCCAATAGGTGGGACACCCTCTAGTTCACATAGGCAGGAATTGGAAAGGCAACCTAGCATAGAAGTATCATCTTTCAAGTCTTCTTTACAAAAGATCATAGATGTAAAGGGGAAATACAAGGAGATCAAAACAAAGAATGAGCAACTGAAGGCCCAAGCCTATGTTCAATACTTAAAAATGGCCCCCACAAACTAGACCAGATTGATGTCAACCTTTGAAACCAAATATGGTAAAATGCAGATGAGTTTCCTGAAGCCCACAGTGCAATAACCAAAATCCTTGGCTGATTATCTTAAAAATGATTTTGAAGTTTTAGCTAAGGACATCCACCTAATCGATCAGATTGAGCTTCATAAGAAAATGGGTGAGATGGTCTACTCAACACTAACCAGAAAGGAAATGATGGCTCATAGGTTGCAAAATTTATTGAGCAACACCATAGCTCAATTGCAGCTTGAAAAATCCTCATCACAAGCTAAAGGCAATAGAATAAAATCATTGGAAGAATTAGTAATTGAGTTAGGTCATGACCCAAAGGATGTTAAGGCAGCAAAAAGCTTAATCAAGAATAAAAATCAACATATAGCTGCACTTAGAGAACAACTGAAATTGCCACCCCTCATACACACTCAAACTACTGAGGTTATTGAGAAAAAGAATGATGAGGAACTTATGGACTTGGTCCTTAAGTTGAATGAGCAATTGAAGGAAGTTGAGCAATAATTAGAGAAAGTGTTGTAGTCAGGGCAAAGTGAATCAACCTCCCAGCCTCAAACTGTAGTGCCAATAGTTTCCACAATAGTCCCTTCAACTTTGGCAACCGTTTTAGCACCAAGCATTCCTTTGGCAACAGCAACACCAGTGGAAGCAACAGGAACAACACGGGCTGGTACATCAACACTAAGCACAGAGGACTTAATTAAGTCAATGGAAGAAATGAAGCTCCAAGTAATAGAGCTACAGAAGGTAAAAGAGAAATTTACTACCTTGGAGCAAAAGGATGATATTTTAAAGATCAATTATGCAGAGGAGAAAAGAAAAAACAAAGGCATGGCTGAACAAATCAAGACATTAGAGAAGGACTTGACATTTGATAGGCCTTTAGCAGAGATCAGTAAAATATTGTGGACCAATATCATTGATTCAATCAATGATATTTGGTCATCCATTAAAATTATTTTTGAAAAAATTGATTTGGTTAAGCTTGCTCCTGAAGCAATTCATGAGACCACACAAGAACTAGGTGGAAAACCTGAAGAGGCAGTCCAGTTGATAAATTTTCTAAACAGTAAAAGTAGGCAATAGTTGGAGCAATTGGACATTGAGGATAAGACTACTAATATCCTCGAACTCAAGAAAGTTTTGACAAAAAGAAACTTAATGCTAGGCCTGGAGCGAAGATGTCAAAGTCTGCAGGAAGATATAGATGAGTTCATGAGAAAGTTTGACCTCTTAAGGAGAAAAGGACTCCCAATCCCTTTAGTCATCAATGATAGGCTAATGGTTTAGATATAATACATCAACAAACTACATTAGCAAGCTGAAAGTCAAGCTATTTCATCCTCAGCAAAGACACTACCCACAGTAAAATTGCTTTACGATGGTTTAGAGAACCTCTTCTTCATTGAACATGAAGTAAATCACTTATTCACAGTCCAGCCTAATTTTGTGAAATATATTGAGGCTAATGAAATTTAAAGGAAGTTGATAAGGATGAAAATACCAAAGGAAGAATGGTGGACTAACATGATAGAGATCCTTTAAATTACTATGGTAACAGCAAGGTATACAGAAGTATTTATCACAATAGAGTTTGGTAAAAAGGATGAAAGATGGTGGACAGGTAAAGTGTATTAGAAATAGGTGAAAGAGTATTAGTAGGGAAAACTCAATTAAGATCCAACACACAATTACCAGAGCAACAACGAGAAACAAAAGTGAGTTTCAACCTCTAGCTCCTTCAATAATTCAAGGGACAACAACAATCTGTTTACCATCTGTCTCTATATTTTAGACCATCTGTCTCTATATTGTTGTAAAAGATATTTTTATTTCCTAGAATAAATCTCATTTAGTTATGAGATATTTTGATGTAATTTTTGCATAAATACTTCTTCATTTGAAGTGTTGAGTGTGGATTCTATAACATTTTTGGAACTCTATACTATATCAAGCGGAAAAATCTTTTGTAGTCAAGTCTGGATTTTTACTGGAAAATAAATAAATTTTAGGACATTTCATCATATTCATGTGCAGTCTAATAGAAAATACGTATTCTATCCTTGTGATTTATGTGTTTTCTACATGTTTCAATGCTTCATGCATCTCTAATCTAAATGGTAAAATAGTCAAAGTATATCAGAATTAGCTTCATTATTCTCTACTATCAACAATATGCCATTTACATGTTTTCTTCTAAACTATTTCGGTAAAGGAATTCTTAATTGCTCCTCTATCCCTGTAGTTTTCTTTAATAAGTCTCTGGTATAGGATTCTTAATTGCCTTATGCTGGTTGACCTAGCTTCCCCTCTTCTTTATAATCCTAACTTGAGGATTCTTAATTGCCCTCTTATTTTGAATAGAAATATCATCCATTCAAGCCCTAAATTTGTTTTTACTCTGTTGTCCTGCCTATTGGACTCATACCTCAACAATTTGACTTAATCCAGTGAAATATCCCTGATTGAATCCATAGCCCAATGGCCTGAAGCCTAGTTTGCCCATTCGTTTCAGAATTCCACCACTCTCAAACAAAACAACCTTGAACATTTATAACTAGCCTAAAATATTTTCAAATATAGCTAAATCATAAAGAGAGAGCCCTCTCTAGGTACAGATTGGCTAGATTCTGTACTTAAAATATTGGTTTGTGGTTACCTCGGACCCCTTTCCTTCTTCCCATAACTTCTAAGGAAAATTTGAGTGATAACAGAGGGCTCGCGTTTCAGTCTACATTTTGTAGGTAGGAGTCTGATCCATCATCAACTCATATCTTCTGTAGGTGTGCTCATCATGGCCTACCGATCTGTAGAAATTAAGAACAATTGTTTGGACGTCTACGTATACTTCTGTAATAGGTGACAGCTATATGTAGTTTGTTTTCGTCATATCTAACAAATCACGCACCATAATGTGGGCACCGTGCTTGATCCTAATTGCGCCTCTAGTCTTAAGGGCACCGACCCTCGCCCCTCCAAGTAATTCGCGAAAATTAGACAATGGTCCTTGTCATCCCCCTAGCAATTGCATTTTATGCACCATACCTCTTCGCAGACTTCTGGGCAAGTTTTCCTATCTTGTTTCAAACTATGCATTTCCAGACACAAATTTTGTAGTTGCACATGGATTTGTTGAACTCCCAGGCCATGATCTTGTCTTGGAGTCTCATGCAGTCTCATTGCAATCTCCAAAGCCTCAGCCTGAGTGGATAACTTTTGCTGCGACAATGCCGTCCTCAAATGTGATGTTAGTGATGCTACAAACCATGTGTGGTGCTTTGCATCTGTCAAGGTCATGTTAGCTTCACGGATCATACTCTTTAGTCTCTGATTGAGATCCCATGGGGTATCTCCTGGAAGCATCACGATTTCCTTAAACTTGATAATCGATTGTGTCTCCAACTTTGGCCTGCTAAATTCCTTGTTCAGTGCAACTTGGATACCTGCAATCCTTGCATTTGGGTGGTCATTAGAATGCTTAATGTACCATGTTAGTGTGCAATCCTGCAACAAGCTTACCAACATTGCCTTCTTTACATTATCATTCACAACTCCTTGTGCTTCCCATATGGCCTTTAGCACGAACCAAAATTGGTCCGGATCTTCGTTCCCTACTCTAAATACCGGAAATTTTATTGCATTCGCCATATTTAACTGTGGTGGTGGCGGAGGTGGCATGGGTGGAGATGGAGGTGAAGGTGGTGAGACTAGTGGTGGTGTAGGTGGGGGTGGTATGTGTGGAATTCGCTGCCTTATTAGACTGATCACGCTTCTCAAAGAAACTTTCACTAGCTCTTCTTCACTTTCCCACCACAGTGAAATCAAGGGACTATTTTCTATCTCTACACTACCTTCATTTCTATAGATCCTCCCACTTCGCATAGTCCCAAACATTAATTTATGCTCATAACCTGCTTTTCACACAATAGCATTTTAATCCAAGTGTTCAATGATTTAATGTATTTACGTCACGGTCCCTTAAAGAAGTGTCATTCTGCCTCGATGTACCTAACGTTCATATCTACCATGAAATCAGTGATAAACCCCCTTATAATTTAATCGAGCTAATGGTCCACAACACGCATAATTTTATCTTTTGACACTTCTATTTTGTGCACTAATTTTGGAGTCCACACAATCGATTTATTGAGCCTATACCTTCCCTAACTATCTGCTAGCTTCGTAATCCACTCATACAACTCAAAAGGAAAGGATGTAAAGAAAATTTCATGGATTTCCATATATAAGTAGCACTCTAACCACTATTCCTTTTATACTCGTGGATTCTTGTTTTCCTACACTGCGAACTCATGAATCTTTCTATCCTACCACCCTTCAATTTCTTTCTTCATCAAATTCTAGTGACACGAAATTAGATATCCCTCATGCAAATCCTTGTCTCGGCAATGGAACCATTTTTTGGCTTGTTGGGGCCTAACCCAGGATCGGAGATGATTTAGCCAAACAAATCCTGGTACTACTAGCCCTTTCAGCAACAGTTCACGGAGTGTGAACTGAGGTCTCACCTGAAGTAATATGGGAGGGTGCTAGAACCAGGTTTCCACACCTTAGGGATGTTTTATAGGTTCCAAGTGGTCCGTTGTTTGACTTTGCGTGCACCCTGCTACGCGCACTTATTAATACTTCACAGCCAGTGATGTTGCCTTTGTGAAGTCCTACTTGGGGGGCGAATAATGTTATGACCCAAATCCTTAGTAGTAACCTCATATTAGTTGACTAGCTTAGATTATATTTATGCTTTCAGCTATACTTACCAATATTCACCATTCATAAAACAACGCGCAGTAAATAAACAGTATAATTGCAATTGATATCAAACATGTAATAACATAAGAACAGGTACACGAAATTCAGATAAACTTACTTTTATTATTCTTCTTCCTTGGTTACAGACTAGAATCTGCCATGCACACTCAGTTGCAAGGGTCTACACACTCAGTTGCGAACTGTACTAGGCCTCTACGCACTCACCTGGAGAGCCTCTTCCTACTACTATGACCCAAGATACTAGACTCTTGCTTTACACTCGCTATCCTTTTGACTCCATTTTTTGGTTACCTTGCCTTGACTTTTATAGTAAGAGGTTTTCTCTATTTATATAATCCCATGTTCCGCAAACCATGGGTAGGTCGATACTACATTCAAAACTTAGGGCGAACATCCCTATGAATCTAACTTACAATTCATGCTCTATGCTCGTAATTCGTGGAGTTTTTACAATAATATTACTCAAAACTTGGGCTTTGAGTCCCAAACCATGTTGTGGGGGGATTTTATGCCCAACAAAGTGACACAAAGTAGTAGAAGATGCATTTTTGTTGTTGGATTATCAATCCAGTGATTTAGTCAAAATATCTGTCTCCGACTGAGAGGTACTATTGTTGAGAGAATTCTCTATTGGGTGAGCCATTTCTGGTACCTAGGTTGTATTCTGAAACTGCATAATAATAAAACCTTTTGAATAGTTGCATCGGATTTCCTACATTAGGTTTTTCTGGGGACATTGGCCCAAAAATAACGATGTCACTTGTGTCCTTGTTTTCTTTCAATTGATGATATGTAGATGTCGATACTATATTTGTGTTTATTTTCGGTATTTACATGGTAAATAAATTGTTAAGTAATTAAACAAGTAGGAAGAAATAAACCTGATAGTACAGGAAGAATTTCTAATGGGTTAAACTTAGAAATTTCATCACCTTACAGTGGTACTGATTTCTGTAGTGATCCTGATATGCCACTCCCAGAGGGGGAGGGTTATGATGACGGAGGTAAAAAACAAACAATTTTGATTTTTGATTTTTTTTATTGTTTTTGAGATATATGTGTTTATCACATTTTATTTTTATGAATGCAAATGTTGGACCTGAACACCCTGCCAGGATGTCCTTGATTTCCATGTGCATTGCTTGGCAGTTCGAGGTTGCTACTTATTAACGATGGAAGTGACAATGGGGAGCAGATCGTGCATAATCTTGAGGGATTGACCCATGGGATCCTAGAGTATGCCTAAATGGGTGATGTCCCACACCAATATCAGAGGCATACGGTGTGGGTATCCGATCAGATCCACCAACTGTTGAGTCACATAGCCCAAGATGTTTCATTCTATCATGAGCATCATGATGTTTAGTGCATAGGTCTAGCATTCCACATTTTTTTATGCTTTTGAGCCATGGATGTATAAGGCCTATGAGCCACCGATGTATTGAACAAAAATATTATTTTTTGGGGTTTTGATGTACAACAAACATTACTGACAAACAAACACACACACACACACATATGTTATACTTCCTTCTTTACTATGATACAAATGTTTTGTATTTTGAGTTTTTACATGTTTCGTAAATGTCTATACAACACATAATTAGCTAATCCATCTGTTAATGTATTCATGTGTCTAGGAATATGATGATATGTAACGTAATCAAAATTTATTTCTAGAAAATGAATACGTACATACATTCACAATAGCTGAGGGTTTCTGACGGAATATTGCTATTTAAGTTGAAGAACAACAAGTTGTGAATCAAGGTTGACAACCAATTCCCGGATGCCACGATCGATAGCTTCTGACAACAATTCAATAATTGTGCTATACTTAGTGATGTTATTAGTTGTTCAATCTAGAAATATACCTTGAAGATCGATCAACTCACGATGGGGGTCATAAATGGCCCATGCCATGGATGAGAGATTATGGCTACTACGGCAAGCACCATCAGCGAAACCGATGTGAGGAGACACCAACATCTCCAAAGCATGTAGAAACATAATAAGCAGGAAAGATGCTTGTAAAACAACATACAAAACCATGCTGTACAAAAATGAATACACAATGTTGTACAAAAGTAACCATGCAAGATGACCTAAGCATTGTACTTTTTGAGCGAATCCATTACCGGACTTGGGTGATCAATAAGCATCAAGAAAAATGCGAGTTTTACCATTGATACAACAAGTAAGCATCGACTCGGCGAAATAAGAGAGTAGAACTCATATAAGGTTGTGCCCCCATGTCCCTTAGGTGAGGGAGGGTTACGAGTCTGAAGATGACAATGCCATTGCAATAATGGGCAATCAGT
Organism: Pinus taeda; assembly: GCA_000404065.3. Classification (NCBI taxonomy): domain Eukaryota; kingdom Viridiplantae; phylum Streptophyta; class Pinopsida; order Pinales; family Pinaceae; genus Pinus; species Pinus taeda. The sequence continues at coordinate 9,384 of APFE030577255.1, read as the reverse complement.
AAAAACTCGGGGAGGGAGAAAAAACCTAAATCCATGAAGAGATAAAGGTGCCCTATTTTGGAGAATTTGGTATCTACATATAAACGCTAATTCCCTAGATAAGTAGTTGTATTTAGAACAATAGTTTAAAGTGTTTTATACTTTTCCTATAAGAAATAGATAAGATGAGAAGATAAGAAGACCTACTTGGAGTACTGCTTTCCTCTCATATCCCTTGTATCGATCCTGTCGCTCCTTCCCATAATTAATATGCTTGAGACGTACCTTGTAAACACAACATCAAATGAAGAACCAATTAAAGCACAAGATCTATTGAATATAAGTGAAAGGAATTAGAAACAATTCACACATATAAGCATTATAACACAACACAAACGTACGGGAAAAAGGTTCAAACACTTTATTAGATAGAAGAAGGAACTACAACCATTGGTGTCTGATTCAAAGCCATTCCTCTAGCTTGGATCCCATCCACATCACATCAAAATCATGAGAAACTTGTAGCATTACAATACTTTCTTCAAAGCAAAATCTCATAGCATCATTATCTCCTTACAATTCAACATAATCCAACCCCTGATGACTTCGATGAGTGGTCAATTTATAGGAATATGAAGGATGCTTTTTCATGAATAGTGGCATTGAATGGCCTTCCATACTTAGAATTAGTTCCATGGAGGAAGGGTTGAGAGGATAGGATGCACCTTAACTCATTCCTCATCCATTTTTGAGCTCATAAGAGTTGATAAGTGAGAGAACCTTCTAGATGACTCCAAAAGATAAGAATACTCCCTAAACTCTATGTGAATGTCGCTCATTATCGCCCAGCGCAGGTGAAAGGAAGCCTAAGTGCTCTGCAGAGCACCATGGCAGTGGACTCAACTTCTCTACAGTGCACCTTTACAAGGGCTTACCTGCGATGGTCCCTCTAGAGGCTATTTTTGCATGTCTTCAAGTCATGTAATGGTCTCAGAAGGAGGCATTCAAAGGGGTGACTTGTTTAGGGCATGAAGCAAATAAATTTAGGATTTGATGAGCCCTAAAACAGTGATCTGGATGTTGGGATTTGATGGGACGAAATGGATATGTAATAGTTGCCCCCTAAAGCATGAAGTCGGAAAAATTTCAATGTCAAATGAAATTCTTTATGACGTGATGAGGAGGTATCAAAGTGGAAGGTGACTTGCATCAATTACAATACATATATAATGATATTTGATTTTACATGAATTGCTGAGGGAAGGCATACCCATGCTCAGCTTATAAACTTTCATTACATGTACATAAATAGTTGTCTACAGATATAGACCCATGATCAGAATGACTATAAATGTAAAGCCATTGTACATATGATTTAGTACTCGTGAAATCGTAGCCCGGATGCATGAAAATAGATCCTAGGTCTTCTATCTCGTTCAATCGTTCACTTAGGTACGAGTCTAACCATGTGAATATGTGATCTGAAGTCGAACATGGGAAGACACTGTCTGATTACCAGCCAATGATGTAAGTTGTTAATAGATAAGAGAGAAATCACCGATAATGGTAATGATCCTCAAGGTATTGCAGTACATTCTGCATGGTGTGAATGGATAATTTGATGTCGAACACCATACAAAGTCTTTCAATCTAAGGCCATTGATGCATGCAAGCTTCAAGGTACTGGAAGGGTGTTTCTAAGTTAAGTTCTTGGATAATATGGTGATGTTGACAAGAAGTGACTCATCGTAGGAGGGCTTTGATGTATCCCACATCAATGACATGAAACAAGTGTACTGATTTTGGAGATGGAATTTGACTGATGACACAAGGTTCAGGAATGCGGTCATAAAAATGAAGGTTTATGGTATTGCACTAAATGACTTCTCTTGAAAATATCAGCGACACTGAATGAATTGGCAGCATTGACCCAAAACCAATGTAATGGATGGTGATATATACCATAGGTATGATAACCATCAAGCAGATAACCCAAACCAAATAGTCTGAATGAATTTGCAGCATGTAGAGCTGTAACAAGGGCCTTTTTCACCTCTAGTTATCTCACATTACAAGTCAATCCGAGAACGTTTTTGTTATTGCGAAGGGTATCTCAATTTGAGGTGATTTGTCAGAGTAATGCTTTGTAGTATAGATCTAAGAAATACAAGAGTAAATGGATGCTAAGCTATGCTAAATTACTTCTGCATAAAGAATTTACACATGGCAACTTTGTCAGTCAAGGGTATGGAAGCAGTAACCCATCCCTTTAGAAACTGATAAAGGAAAAGAAATTAGAGTATGGATCATGGATCTGGGAGCATAATAGCGTCTACTGTGTCTCACGACAGCCTTGATCCTCCTCCCACACAATATCAATGAATGCAAGTAAAAAGGAACAGCAAGAAAGAAGAATGGAACAACAATTCAGAAATGGAACGGAAACTCTTAAATGGAACAGCAATAAAAAGGAATAGCAGCAAAGAAACTAAATCTCGCGAGTTCAACACTCTCAATTCTTGGCACCAACTTACATACAAATAAAGGGAAATCTTTTGTACAAGTAGACAGTTAATCAAATGGAACAACAAATCACCATAAACAGGAAACGTCAATCATATATAAACATAATCTGAAACGATTACCAATAGTCCATTACTTCAACCATATGCAGCTGAAACATTCCACCTATAAAGTTTGTAACGAAAGTGAACAACTTAGAACAATGTTATGTGATCGATTCTGGAAATATGCTGTAAAATTGTTACAAAGATAAAAGGAAAACTACTGATAACCAAGTATGGAATAGCATGTACGTATATCAAATTATAGAAAACAGTAAACAAACCATACGAAGCCAAACTCTAATGATACAATCAGCCAGTGTCCGTTGGAGCCGGGCCCTTAGCTCTCAATGGCACCGCCATAACTTACTTCAGATGCAGGAGGAAATTAACACTGAATGTATTATATTAAAGCATCAACGATAATACAGCAAAACTAAGTCTCAAAGAGACTCGATAGTCTGAGTATAACCAATAGTGCAGCTTATAAAACAGAAAGTAAAAATACAAAATATTCCAGACGTCCCTTAAGTCTTCGATGCCACCCCATCTTATACAAGTAATGGCGAAGTTAACTAAACAACAAAATAATTGAACGTAACGATCCCTCAGAATCAAAGATCCTGAGGGATCTGTTAAACAGTTAACTCCTTTCTTTTTTCTTCCTCGTCTTCCGAACTGACAGTCCTTTATCTCATCCTGGAATGATCTGCCTTAATTTACTCGCCCTGGTCTGGACTTTATTCGGAATTAGGGGGATAGCCGTTATCTACTCATGGGACTCTTGTTTAGCACTGCACCTTCTTACTTTTGTCCTTACCTGCATGAAAGAAGATACTTTCAGTAATTGGATCATTCATATTCATTCCCATTGCATTCTCCCTATTGTATAATAAAGAAAAGGTTACAGCTATTGCTTGAAACACTACTAAGTTATGCATTAAAACATACCTTTCTAATGCTTTACACACCCCCCGACTTACTCTGTTTCATGGCCTCATGAAAACGTTATAATTAACATGGAGAGCTGTAAGAGAATAGGCGGGAGAGGGCACTTCGTGAGGAGGCCTGCAACCATGGTGAGCAACCAAATTATCGAAGAATTGGTTCAATTGATCTGCAGGCATATCGTGCAAGGCCTGGTACCCGGGTGCAGGGTGCCAAATAATTGGGCTACGGAACCGGTATCCTAACCAAGATGGCCCAGCACGCAGGATGTGCTGGCCGTAAAGGGCCAATCATTCAGCAGCCAGCGCAAAATTCTCGTACTTGAATGGCTCCCTGAGCTGGATGTTTGGGGAAGAAACCCGATAGCGGAATTTGGCAGACTCCAGGGAAAAATCCTTAATAGCCAGAAAGTATTCCAAGCTATTTTGGATCAAACCCTCATGCATGGGCCCTAGCAGTTCCATGACACCTGGGGTTCTCATAAGGCGTTTGTGTGATTACCATAGTTGAATGGGGTCTCTATGCTCGGCCCTGACCCATAGATCTAGGCTGTTCTCCTGCCTCTGGAAGGCATTGTAGGCCTTGAGCCACTTCAACTGGTTGACCCCGAACGAGATGAAGGCTTGTAGCTGTACATCTCCCACAAAAGGGCCAGGGTTTAAATCAGTTTCCTGCTCTAGCACCATATTGTGCAGATAGAACTCACATAGGGACCGCTGGACCTTAACCCCATAATGTTTACAACAATCAATAAAATCGTTGACAGTATTAATCTGAATGGGGGCACTTGCCCTGACGGCTTTTATCTTCAGTCTTAAGTATCTTTCAAGGAGAAATAAAGCATAATTCTTTGCAGGGGCTCTGCAAGTCAAAACATCATCATACAACGAATATACATTGTCCAATTGTTTAATAACAGTGTCTAGTCGACGTGTTACCTTGGAAACCTTCTCCTATTCCTTCCGCCATCCTTCAAAGGCCTGACTTTCTGATTGACTCATGTTCCGTACTTGTTGCTGCAGTTCTTCATGTTTTTCCCGGGGGATCATTTGTTCCCTTAACCGCTCAACTTCCTGCTGCAGCTCCTCGTATTTTTCCCGAGGGATCCTTTGTTCCCTTAGCTGGTCAGCCTCTTGTCGGGCCTGCTTCATCTCATGGTGCAATGCCTTAGTTTTTGGATCCATTCTCATTGATTTCTCAGAGGCAGGGAGTCTCACTTGGATCTTCCTGTTTCGCTGCCTGGTTGCCTCAGTTTGAACTGCTTTGCTTTCCCTTTCTTTCTTAACATGAATGAAGGGGTATGATGACCCCTCTGTAAATGGAATGTCATCTTGCGGTTTGGTCTTGATTGGAACAGCGGCTGGTCCCACTGGGCTATTTGGAACAACAAGTTGTTCCTTATTGTTAATAGGGGCGGAATTCTACTGTTCCATACCAGATGGAACGACATTTTGTCCTTCAGTGCTGGCTGGAACAGTCGTGGGTCCATCGGTGGAGTATTGACCTCCAAGGCGCCTGTGAGCCCCTTTCCTTCTCATCTGATGGTACCCTACCACATTTATTCTTCTTTTTCTTCTTATCGCCCCCCTTATCCTCAGACTAGATTTCAAACTTCGAATTTTTTGCCGAAGCTGGGCTATAATATTCAGCAGTCTCTGTTGTTTCTTTCTCAATTTCTTAATTTCCCTTGCCTCAGCTGTGGGCACATGAGTGACCCTTATTTTTGCTCCTCTTTCATCGAGGGTTCCCTCCGGTATTATGGGAACGGACTGTTCCCGACAATCATTTTTCAGTCTCTCCGACATCAGCAAGTGGGTTTTCTCCCTGTGTCTTGGGAACAGGTTGTTCCTGGTCGGTGTTTACATTTTCCTTCTCAACAATAGGGGGGTTTTCTCCTCCTCCCGTTTCTTCATGCAATTCTTCATGTGCTTCTCCCTTGGAGGGTAATTCAGGGGGGTCTGCTGGACTGGACAGTGAAGCATAATCTCCCAGGTTGGCCAAGATGGTGGCCAGCTCTTCTTCTCCCATGGGAACTTGTGGAGGGCTGTCCCCCAATTGTCCCATTTCTTCCTCCTAAATTGGCTATTCTGTGGCTGTCCTCGGCTAGCTGGCCTCGGCCTCTGAGTCAGAATGCTCATTTCCTTCCTCCTGAATTGACTGTTCAGTGGCTGTCTCCGGATGGCTGGCCTCAGCCTCAGAGTGTGAATGTTCACTCCCTTCTTCCTGAATTGGCTGCTCAATGGCTGTCTCCGGATGGCTGGTCTCAGCCTCAGAGTGTGAATGTTCACTTCCTTCCTCGGCTTCTGCTCTGTCCTCAATTTGTTCCTCATTTTCCCCCGAGGGTTCCTATTCTGGTGCTGGTGGTTCCTTTGTTATTTCGATCGGCTGGTCGATGCTTAGCTGGATTTTCTCCAACCTGCCTCTTATCCTTGCCAACCGAGCTGACTTCCTACGCCTCTCAGGCTGTTCAGGTGTGCTGGCCACCTGTTCTTCCACCTCCATCTTTCTGCGTTTTTCAGCTTGCTCTGGAGTGCCAGAGGAATGCCTACGTTTCGAGGCAGCACGTTCTCCTGTAGCCTATTCCTTATGTTTCTCTTCATGTCCCGATGCTCTAGAGGAACGTTTTCGTTTAACTGATTTCGTGCGCTTCTTGGGTTGCTCGGGTGTATCCGAGGGGTGCTTAGGTTTTGGCGATTCTCTGGGCTTCTTAGGTGCTTCAGAGGTACTAGCGGGGTGCTTAACCTTTGGGGATGGCAATGCCACTCCCCCTCCTATTGCTGTAATAAGCTCCCCCCAGTTACTCTGCTGCTGAGTGAGACTGTGGCTCACTATCAGGCGAATCAGCCCATGGTGGCTAACCACTGCGTCTTCATGGTGTTCCTTTTTCAGGCATTGAGAGGCATCATGCAGTAATGAATTTAAGAATGCGGGGAGGTTCACAGAACATTTTCCTTTTAATACAGCAAGGAGCTTAAGGTGACGCGGTCTTACCACATCTTTTCACCCCTCGCAGGTGATGTAGCTCTGCACTACCTTCGCCAGCTCGCTCCAAGGTTCTCCTAGTGGTGCCGGCAGCACTCCTTTTCCCTTCACTGTCAGCTTCTGTCCTTCATCTTGGAAAATTTCTATGGTATTTTGCAGTCTTTCTTTCTTTCTCGTCCATGTTGGTCCTGAGGCTGGCAGTCCTGTTACTTCCGTGATTATTTCCTCCGTGACCATTATCTGCTTCCCACCTACTACGGAATGTTTTTCCTGCAAATTCTGCAGGAATTCCATGGCCACAGTTTCATTTGATTCACGCAGGCGGCTGAAATAAGTTAGCCATCCTACCCTTTCTAAGATCGCCCGAGCGGCTTCGGAGACTTCTAGCTTACTAGGCTCGCTTCTGATAGCCTTGCCTCCCATGGTTCTGTTTTGGGATCTAGATGGAACAGCAATTACCAGTCGCAAAGAACGTAATCGCAGCAAAAACACAGAGCATGCATGAAAATAGCTTGTAAATAACAACTCTTTGCAAAAATAGCATTATCATGCCGTTAACCCATATCGTACCTTCGTACCATATCATTTCTGAATGATGAGCAAACACGTGGCCGGCGGAGTAATGAGGTCGCCCCCCCCCCCACGCAATATGATAGGCTGTCCCAGCCGTCACATAGAGGAAGGGCCGCCATCCCGTCATCAAGTCATAAAGAAGCAGCATATGGAGATCTGCCATGTTTTAGATTAGACAAAGAAATACCGATATCGAGGCGAAGGGTAGATCGCGTTTTGTATAAGCCTACGTGATGTGATGCAAGACAGGAGGATAGGACATCTGGCGCTCATATAAAGCCTGTGGTAGTCATAGTCGATGCCTTTGCCATGATTGGGGGTGATATGTATTTATGCGACGTATCCATCAAAGTGTAAGATGTAATTATTACGAGGATAGAAAGAAGTATTTTAATATGATCCTAATTGGTGTGAATATTATGACTCCAATACCATTAACAGAGCTCTGCTGCCGACAAGTGTTCATAACCTTGGCAGAGTTGTTTGTTTCACCCCGGAACCATTATCCTTTGTGTATTGTTGAAGAGCAATTCTTGTCAAAATGCAGGTCATCATGCTGGCTTGGTAACCAGATAACCATGATGCCATTCACCAGAGAAGCGCGAAACGTGGGCAGGCTGGCTCGTAATGAGACCCCCTGTTCCAAGGTTTGAACCCGTTGGACCATTTCCCTGGTGTGGTGGCCATTGATGGGAATGCCACTTCGCTTCCAATCTTATCATCATAGTAGGCTGGTTCTTTAATGAAACCCCCTATCCTGCATTTGACAGATAATTTTTCTTTTTCATTTTGCTTTTTCTCTTTTTTCTTTAAAACAGACTTTTTCTCTTGTGCAATTACACATAAGGGTGGTTCAGCCCTCCTTAAGAGTGGGAATGGCGGAAGAAGTCTTGTTATCCTAATAGGAGAATATAAATCTTCTGTTCTTATTTCCAAGTAATAATAGGAAAATTTGCAGGGGCTCAACATGATAAAGATTTTCAATAAGGCAGAGAAGGTGAGACTATGACAGTCAGAATGATGAGTGTATGAATCCTTCCTTTGCTGTTGCATCAATACTAGGGCTATTAAAAATAGCGATTTATGTTATGCTGATCTCGGTATATCTTGGCTTTTATAATCATGGCATAAGTATATAGCTGCTCTTTTATGGCTCTGGAAAGAGAATGGGCAACACATCCTTCATCTGAACGGAGCGAATCAGCAAAAACACAGAAGTGCTGTTTCTTTTGAAAAGGAACGGCAAAACACACAAGTGTTGTTCTTTTTGAAAAGGAATGGCAAAAACACACAAGTGTTGTTCCTTTTGAAAAGGAACAGCAAAAACCAAGAAGTGCTATTCCTTTTGAAAAGGAACGGCAAAACACACAAGTGTTGTTCCTTTTGAAAAGGAACGGCAAAACACACAAGTGCTGTTCCTTTTGAAAAGGAACGACAAAACACACAAGGGCTGTTCCTTTTGAAAAGGAACGGCAAAAATACACAAGTGTTGTTCCTTTTGAAAAGGAACGGCAAAAACCACGAAGTGCTGTTCCTTTTGAAAAGGAACGGCAAAAATACACAAGTGTTGTTCCTTTTGAAAAGGAATGGCAAAAACCACGAAGTGCTGTTCCTTTTGAAAAGGAACGGCAAAAATACACAAGTGTTGTTCCTTTTGAAAAGGAAGCAAAACACACAAGTGCTGTTCCTTTTGAAAAGGAACGGCAAAAACACACAAGTGCTATTCCTTTTGAAAAGGAACGGCAAAAATACACAAGTGCTGTTCCTTTTGAAAAGGAACGGCAAAGAAAACCATATATACAGAATTTACAATTTTATATACAAAATGTGGTAAGGGATGAATTTCTTACTGATCTAAAGGGGAGGAAGTTTTTGCTTCCTCGCCCATAATCGTGATATTAGTGTCCTGGCGTAGCTGCTGACAAAAAGATTCCCGAGTGAGAGGTTTGTGGTATAGACGAACTCGGTGGCCGTTTACCTTAAATGTATATCCGGACCCATCGATTGTAATCAGAGTAAGGGTCCCATTGTCATGGACTTTTTGAATCTCGTATGGTCCCAACCAACGAGTCTGAAGCTTCCCTAGGAAATCCTGAAATCTAGAATCATATAACAGAGCCCAGTCTCCTTCATGAAATATCTTGTCTTTGATGAGCGCATCGTGCCACTTGGCTCTCTGCTGTTGAATGAGTGCTGTATTTTGTAATGCAGAGAGCCTTATCTCATCTAACTCATTAATTTGCTGTAATCGATTTTTCTATGCTTCACTTAAATCCAATCCGACTTCTTGGGCAGTTTGCAGCGTTTGGATCTCGAATTCTATAGGAAAAATGGGCTG
>APFE030577253.1:6830-34448 GCA_000404065.3 Pinus taeda | reverse complement strand
ACTTTATTTCAAAATAAATTATTTAAATCCGCAATATTATCTCTCCTAGTGAACTTGATAAATCTTGATGTGGGAAATTGGAGAATTTGTAAAAACTTTTACAAAAGCGATGTCATATAAACTTTGTTTTGGTGAGGAGAATTGCTAAAGCCATGTGTACTTTTCTTAATAATAATGTAAATTTTCCTTAGTTGGTGTTGACGGGTCAAAGAGATGCAATTATTGGGGACATTTTTTTAAAGTAAAAAAAACGGTTTATTTTATATTATGGTTAAAACAATACATATTTATGATGGACATATCGTTCTCATAAATTTTAAGATATTCACAACACAATAACATTGGAGAGAAGATTTTCCACTTACATTTATCTGAACTGTTATCTAAAAATTACAACATTAATGATACTATTTACTGTCACCTACTTTTGATATGTGGTTCAGATTATTTGCATTTTTTATAAATCACAATGTTAATGTAGTCTTCCCTTATATGATTTCTACACAAAATCAGATGCAAAATTTGTACAAAACTTTAAACAAAAAGAAACAGGAATTTTATATGGGCTTATCTGCAATGAAGTTCTGCCTTTTTGAGCGTTCCTCAGTGATATATCCCGACACCTTTAGATTTCCTACTTATGTCTCATCTGGTCCCCTTTTCATCATGATGTGCATACCTTCTTTTGTGGCTTGTAGTCCTTTTCTTTTATAATCCATCTGCAGTTTTGTTATGTGCCCCGTTGATGTGCTAAATGGATGAATTTTGCAAGGAACTCCATATGTTTTTTATATGTCTCAGCCAACCTTGTAGAGAAGTTTGTTGGATATTTTTCGTCCCTTTAACATGGTCTATCATACATTTGGAATCCTCAAAAAAATGTACTTAAGGGATATCCAAAAACTTAATAAACCATAATAAACCCCATAAATGAACAAATTTAGCCTTCATACTTGTTCCTTCACCCACATACCAGTGTATATGGAATTCCTGTTCTTCTGACAATTTGAAGAAAAAGTCGCTCCCACATCTTCCTCCTTGAGAAGCACCATCAAAAGACCCCATTCGATAGTTGGTGGTATGAACTCTCCCCTTCTCTGTCTTTTTTTTTCTTGGTGACTTCATTCTATTCTAATACCACCCCTTGTTCTATGGATTCATAAATTAAGTTCCCCCATATGCTGAAACAAAAAATGAGATGGCTCCGATTTTTCCAAATAAGCTCAATGGTGAAGCTATAGCTCTGGTTCTGGGTCTCCATATATATATATATTCTTGGTTATTTTCACTACTCATCACATCAACATGCCCAATCAAAATGCATGTATGGAACACTATTATTTGTGCATATGATGAACTCCAAGGACAGGTTAACCAACCATGTCAGAAAACCTAAAACATAACAAAATTAACCCTAAAACCCTAGGAGTTGAATGTAGAGTTTCCTCTATAAGCATAAGTGGCGGGACAAAATTTACAAACACATTAGCACACATATTAATAATTTTTTTTTTTTAATTTAGTTAATTTTTATGGTTTTATAAATTTCAATAATATATATAATAAAATAAACATTTCGATTTTATTCATCTTTATCCATAAAATTTATTTTTAAATTATTTTATATTTAAAGAAATTAAACCAATCTTGAATGTGGGAAATCCAAATCTATTAATGATTATATTTATATATAATATATTTATATTATAATATTAATAATAATAATAATAATATTTTATCTTTATTGATAAAGTCTTCAACCAATTATCAATGGGATTTTTTATTGAAAAGTGCAAAAAAAGGCAATCTTTAATTAATTATAATTATATTATATATACAAAATATTTATAAAAATCTTATAATATTTGAATTCTATATTGCTTAAAATTATGAATTAGTGATAATGTTTAAAACTTCATTAAATTTATAAGTTATCACTTTATTGTAAGTCACTCTAATATCATCATGGAAAATTAATATAATAATAAATCTAATTCTAATCTTTCGTGGTTGATTTTTAAAAGAATTTGATACATTATTAGTCCCTGCCTGGGACTATTAGTATTCGCATCGACGTTGACTGCGTATTAATTCAAGTTGACCAAAGAATTTTAAGTGATGTTTTTCCCTTTTATCCAAACTTTTATTTTCGAGCTTTGCTGTTATTTTGCTTTTATCCAAAGTTTTAAAATGGAGGTCTTATTGCCGGGTTGTTGAATATGCAGATTTGAAATTTTTTTTTAACCAAAGTCTAGATGTTAAGTTGTTGAATGTGCAGATCCGAAAAATGGTTTTAACCAAAGTCCGTGTCTTTGTGCATGTGCTGCACCCGTGTCATTGTATTAGGACGTCGGCCCACTGCATCTCATTAAATACGCTGCTACCCTCCTTCGTCACCTTGCATTGTGATTGTGACTCCGGAGATTTTCGGTTTTTCTTTACAATCTGCGAGGACCAGGGTTTAAACTGTGTACAGAGGCCGCCTATGCATGTGTTTACTTTATTGACAGTGAGTTATGCAGTTCTTTATTTATGTCGCCAAATCTTTCAATTCTGTTACTGATTTTAGCATCGTACTTTACTATTTTATAATCCTGGATGGCTACTGATAGATAATCCTGGATGGCTACTGATAGATGGTCTTTTTTCTTCTGATTTTTGATAAATAAAAAATATCTTACCACCCTTACATTCCCAAGATTTTACAGAGTATGGTATATTGTTCTAGGTTCAACACTGACTGAAATTCTAGGTAGACGTTCTGTGTGTGCATTGTCTGAAATTTGAGCCTCGGAGGTAGTGACTATAGATGTTGCTCTTGGTCTATTACAAGATTCATCTCTTTCGTTTGTCACGGGGTTTTGGGGATTTTAATGGAATTTATTGCTAGTTTTTTAGGCATTTCCTTGCAAGGAATTGAACTGTAACTCGGGGCTTGTTTTTGTATTGTGATGGTTCCGAAGTCGTGTTGGGGTTTTTCCTTATTTTTTTTTTCCAAATTGTGTCTGGCATGTGATGGTGTTGCTCTATCAATATTGACCGCGATTGACAACGTTTTTTTTATGTTAATTATATTTGAATTTGCAGGTTTTTGTTAAGACTGTTGGATCGACATTCCTGTGGTGAAAGGTTGGAAGATATGTTCCAGTTTCTGAATTATTGACAGCAGTTTTGCAGTTTTGCTAGCAAATGCCTCAATCTGACGAACCTGATCTTTGTAGGCTGTATATTGCAGTCTGTGGAAGAAAGGTTCCACTTTGGCGAAAAGATCTGGCAAAGATGTTCTATTTCCATCAGTCGGGTGGAACTATTGACTTGAAATTTGCAAGGGTTTTTTCAGGAATATGCAGTTCAGGAATCGCAAGGGTTTTTTCAGGAATATGCAGTTCTTCCGCTGGATTCCGGTAACTTTCGAAGAATGTGAAAAACTGCTTCTGGAATCCAACCCGGTGGACTTTTTCTGCCGTCTCAACGAGTTACTTACATGTGAAGTTTACATGTAAAGGTTTGGAAGAATGTGAAAAACTGCTGTCAATTTTCATGTATGATGCGTAGTTCCACAAGATGTTTGATGCCCTACTTACGCAAGATGTATGGTATAGTTTTTATTAAATACATTATCCTTTAATCTGGGCTAGTGCCTTTGTCAGTTACTTTTTTTCAATGTACGCAAGATGTATGGTATAGTTTTTGTTAAATACATTATCCTTTAATCTGGGCTAGTGCCTTTTTCACTTAAACTTTTTTTCAATGTGCCCTTAGCGCCCTTTCATTTACTTCCATCACATTTACCATTAAGATGGTTAATGACATTTATTTATTGTTAATAGAATTCATTAATTTAATTTGTCTGCGAAATAAATAAAATGGCTTTGCAACTTAAATGCTCATTGTCATATGGTGTTGTTTATGTTTACACTTGGTATAATTCATACCAATTCATACCACGTGTCATGATTAGATTTATATTATTTGGTTCTCTTTTCTTTTATCATTACTTTGTTATTAATATTATATTTTAATGGGTGAAATGCAATGTGCATATTTTATATTTTGGATCTTTATTTCATATAATGGTTTCCTGTGCATCCTACATCTCATTAACAGTGGTGATATTTCTTAGAATAATTTTTTTTTATTTTAATCCTTCTTTTATTAGACTAGATTTCTTATTTTATTTCTTATTTTATTTGTATTTTTTTCTTTATTAAGAGTGATAACAGTGATATTTTTTGGAATAAATTATTTTTAATCGTTCTTTTATTAGAATAGATTATATTTCTTATTTCTTAGAAACGATATTTCTTAGAATAGATTTTTTTCTAATCCTTGTTTTATTAAAATAGATTTTTTATTTTTATTTTAATTCCAGGTCCATTATTTTAATCTTAAATTTGTTTTTTAATCCAATATTTGAGTCTAAACTACAAAAATAAATGGAAACAATATATGAACACCCAATGCACAACATATTCTCTAAAGCATCCAACAAGTACGAACGACTGTAAATCCCTGTGTAAAATGGCTCTGTCGTAAATCCCTGTGTAAAATGGCTCTTTCCTTCTAGAGCCTCATTTCTCTGTATCTCAGTTTCAAAGAAACAAGTAAAAACCAGCCTTAATTCTCTGTATCTCAGTTTCAAAGAAACAAGTAAAAACCATGTTCATGATATTTTGACTTTTCTTTTACTCCTCCCACATTCCTGCCATAGAAAAGTCGCCTAGCAAAGCCCCTTGACACTATTCGGACAGACCAATCACCGTACTTGGCTTACAACAGATTGTTTTTCGTCTTTGCAATGCTCCTTGAAAATGAGTACTGAGGAGTATATTTAAAGCCAAACTCTGGCTTCTACCATGGCTTCACAGATTTCATCAGAGTATTTAAAATGGCTAACAACCCGTTGGCCCTATTATTTTAATATTTCATGATATTTACTATGTGGGTAATAAACTATGGATTTTTTTGTGCTTTTTCTATCGCATGCATTCCTGCTGATGGACCTATTTTTATCCTTTGTTGCGGCGGCAACCTTGCTAATCTTGGTTCAGTGAACCATCTTGAGCCTTTATATTAAAGAGTTTATGGAAGTGACAAGAAATTTTAATGAATATTGAGAGATTGACGGAGCGTTGAGTTAGGTAAGTTAGCGAAGAATTGTTTTTGCATACTTTTTCAGAAATGTATTATTTTTAACTTAATTATAGCCTAAGGATTTACAATCATAGCTTTCAGTTTTATTCCAGCAATTTACAACCAGCCTGGAATTTGCACCCCCGGGCAGGGACTACCGCTACGGCAGTAGCTCCCTTGTTTATAATTAGCTTTTGGAATAGAGTAAAAAAATGTTAATTTTTAGGTGGCTATAATAATAATGTTGTATGAGAATGATTATGTGAAGTTTAAAAATAAGGAAGTATGGTTGGAAGATGTTAATTTTGATATTTGAGTTAAGCATAGTTGTGCCTTGTTTACCATTTTTTTTGTAATACATATTTAGAAGTTAGAAGTATTTAGAAGTTAGAAAGTTGTGTGGAATGATAACTCTATTCTTGTATACATTTAAGTTCATAGTCATCATTATTCTCTTTTTTTTCATAATATATTGTTATTATGCGGAGGTGTGCATGTGAACCTAACAAGCAAGTAAGAATTCTATGTCAAGTATTCAGACTTTACTACAAGTATGACCTTTAGCATTAAAATTAAAAGATCTCTCAAATTAATATTAATTTTTTAAAGGATAATAGAAATTTAGAAGAAGTGACGTCATACATATATCTCAAAATTAATGTATAACATATAATTAACTAAATCTATCTCGGATAAATAGATGGTGTAAAATTTATTTTAGCATTAAAAAAATTAAATTATGTAAATTATTGACTATAGGGTAAAATGAAACACATTATTTCTATTACTATTTTATATAATTGTGATGTTTGGGGATGGAACATCTCATTTTGGAGAAATATCAAGCAAATTCAAAAGATTTTCATAATTTATATAATCTTAAAATTAAAAAGAAATGAAGTAATTTTAGTGATAAAAGAAAGTCTTGCTCGATTATGAACATGACTATGACTAACTACTTAATATACATAGGAAATATGAGAGATATGTGGTTTCTAACATTACGTCAAACTCTAGTCAAAGAAAAAGCGAAAGAAAAATACCATACTTTAACTAAACCATTGTAAAGCCGAAGAAAAAGTCAATCTATAAACTATTAACAATATTAAAAATACTATTAATAAATTTAAAAATAAATGTAGTGCTAAAAAATAAAAAATATTATAACTTCGAAATTTACAGTAAAAAATTAATACTATATAAGTAATTGATAATTATTTGATCAATAAAATGATGAAGAAATGAACATAAAATCTTGATTTTAAATTAATTAGAAAATATTTATATTCATAAAAATTTAAATTATGAATATTTATAAAGTTTTACCAATTCTTTTTTATAATCTATAATATAATCATAAAATTTAAAATAAATAAATAATTCATTGTTTTCCAAAATTCAATAAATAAATAGATATATATATATAATTTTAGAAGAATAATAATATATTAATAAAATATTGAATCGATTTATCAGATCTTCTTCCATTTTGAAGAAGAAATTCGTTTATTTCAAAAATGTATTATTTAAATCTAAATTATTATCTCACCTCGTGAACTTGATAAATGTTGGTGTGGGAAATTGTAGAATTTGCAAAAACTTTTCCAAAACGATGTCATATGAACTTCGTTTTCTTGCGACGAATTGCCAAAGCCATGTGTCATGGTTTTATTGATACTGTAAACCCTGTCTTCGTTGGCCCTGACGGGTCAAACAGATACAATGTTAGGCTGTCAACACCCTAAAAACTGTCACCGAGCAACTACATTGTGTTTGACTGTCAACCTTTTATTGTTTTAAAAGGTTAATAATTTTATTATAATCATTGTTAACTTTTAAGTATTGAGGAGTCAGGCCGGACTCTAGATCCATCGCCCATTCTCAATACCTTTCTGCTTGCTTCCATCATTTCGACTCTATCGAAACCTTAGGCAAAACAAAGGGTTATGGATCAGAATTGCATTGCAGACCTTTCTTTACATTTGGGTATCGGTGATGGGACAGCCATCAGAGAAAATGATGGAATATATGTTTCACAAAGAAATGTGAATGTGCCTCCTCTGCAGTTAGATCTGTTTCCAGTGGCCCCTGACTCTGGCCGCGGCACTTTGCCATGGGAGAATACCTCAGCATCAATTGGTATATTCCTGCACTTTCTAACCCTTGCTAAATCTAGTGGTTGACAACGGATGAATTTTATTATAATGGTCTTTTGATTGATACGGCTTTTCATTTAATGGTATTTTTTTATCATAATAACGATAATCCTCGTCTGCAGGAACCGATGGTGTCGGTAAGGTTAGATCAGAGAGACAAGCGAAGGATCCGATCCATGAGGTAGCTGTGTCATGGCGATCCGATGCCAACAAATTCCCTGCGTCATGTTTCTCCAACGATGATGCACGCGCCATTAATGTGTCGTCATCCAATAGCACCGTGGATTCCAACGCGACTAACCCTAGGAACGGGTGTGCCGAGATCAAGCGAAAACATGGCGAGGAGTTTGAGAACGACCGAGTTTGGTCGAGGGTACTCGGCGATGTACAAGAAGAGGGCTCTTCCACGAAGAAGCTTAGACTCTCCAGAGAGCAATGTGCTCGTTTGGAAGAAAGCTTCAGAAAGAACACGGTACTCGAACCTGTAAGTCTCTATTCACACTGCACAATATTCATTTATCGTTTGTGTTTCCTCCTGATTTGGGCTGCCGTAACTTCTTATTCTTCCACAGAAGGAAAAACAAACGTTGGCCTTACAGTTAAATCTCCGTCTTCGACAAGTTGAGGTGTGGTTCCAGAATAGACGAGCAAGGTTAGCTTGTGTCCTGTATTTATTCATTGTATTTTGCATGTCCACATTCATATGGAAAGTCTCTTTTTGGAATCAACAGCTACATAATTTGAAATGTAACAATGAAGAATGACCTGGAAATTAAATGTTTAGCAAATTTATAATTCTGAAAACTTTTGATCTGATGGAGATAATATTGTGTTGAGAGTTTTGTTGACCGATTTCTGTTATAAGGTAATTAAATATTATGAATATGTTCCAGGACGAAGCTTAAGCAAACAGAAGTGGACCGCGAGCTTCTGAGAAGATATAATGAGTTACTTGCAGATGAGAACAGAAAACTTCACACAGAGCTGGAGAAACTGAAAGCTTTAAAAATGTCCCCACCTCTCAGGTCTGCGTCCACCCTTACCATGTGCCCCTCCTGTGGAAGAGTTTCAGCGGCCGACAATAGTAGCCCCTTCACTTCGGCCAAATCTGGGCCTATGTTTTTAAGCAGCCATTTCCGGCAATGAATGGTTGGGTATTGATCAAAATTTCGTTCAAATGGTTGAACATTTTAGGTTCTCGTGAAAAGTTTACTTTGTGAAAAATTTAGGGTTTTTTGTATTTTGTTTATTAATTGTATTGTGGTTCAGAAAGCGCTCAGGTCTCTGTTAATTCATTGAATTAGAATTAGATGGAGTATCTTGCCAAAGGAAGGAAGGAATATATACCTGTAGTGAGTGGGAGTCAATAGAATAAACATGGCATATAAAATTGCAGTGTTCTATAATGCGACTTTTTGGAATTCTTTCCCGTGAGTTTTTTGGGTAAAAATCTGGCAGCAATTTATTGGAATCGCAAGTTTGATAGCTAGTTTCTGCAATCAAAGCCTCCCAGGGGTTTTCCAGGGTGCTGAATCCAAATATGTAGTTAAAAAACTATTTTAACTGCAACAAATCAAGATTTAACCTCAATTTCTTCCGGCCGAATTCCGTCACCGGAATCTCCAAAAAATCGCATTATGGACAACTCCTATAAAATTCGACATTCAACTATTTATGTGAGATCATCTCTTTCTCTGACCCTGTGTGTTTATGAATTTAGTTTTGATTTTTATTATCAATTTAAAATTGTCTAAATGTATAATAATCATTTTCATTTATTATCATTTTTAATAAAATACAGAATTATCGTATTCATGTGCATTGTAAAATCATCGTTCCTCACTAAAAGAATTACTTATTAACTGGTTAGATGCATATTACTGGCGATTTGATAACACCATTAACACAACTTTTTCTCTGAATCTTCCATCATTGAGTTAGACAATTAGGCATTGTTACAATGTTTGTATTTTTTTTACTATAAAACGATTTATTAAATAAAAAAGTATTCGCAGGGATTTATTGAAATCGTAAGGTTGACAAATGAACTCTTCATAAATAAGTATTTTATTTGTTTTTGAGTGAGTTTAATCCTTATATGTAGTCAAAGAATCAATTTAAACAAGACAAATCAAAATTATCTAACTTAAAAAAGCTTTAAAAAATCACACTTAAAACTATTTCAAGTAAAATATTTATTATTTATCATATTTTAAAGATCTTATAAAATTATTTTATTACTAGTTAATTTTTAAAAATATTTTAAAATTTTGCCCAAGAAACCAAATGTTTTGAAATGGTTTAGTTTAAATATTATAACATAATCACTTGTTTTAATGATATTAAACATGCTCAAACTCAACGTTTTGTCTCAAAAGTATAAATCCTAAAGGAAAACTGCCTTATCCGGATATACTCCTAAGGTACAAAGCAAAGTTTGTAGATACAACCTAGGAGGAAAGCTGCCTTATCGGGATATACTCCTAGGGTACAAAGCAAAATTCATAGATACAACCTAGGAGGAGGAGGTCTGGAGGTGAAATATTACTTGGAAGTTTTATGCTCCTCTAAATTCAAGAGACTATATGTCATTAGTTCTTTGGAACAAAGTAACATTTTCGAAAATACTTTAAAAATTCAAAAAGAATGGTCCAATGTGGTGTACACTACATAATAAGGAAAGAAAACCAATTGATCATTTATTAACAATTCTAAATATGCAGGTAAGGTATGGGAAGAGATGAAATAACTGGAAAATTGTAGGGAAGGGTGACAAGTGGAGACTAGGGAGGAGGCTTTGAAGAACTGGACCTAGAATAAAGAACTTAAAGGTTTTATAGATCTTCCTGTTGTGGTTTCTTGGAGCATATCATTAGCTTGAAACACTTATATACTTCAAGAGAGATAGATTCTTCCATTTCAATGTGCATCTAATAATAGGCTAGTGATTGCAAGCATAAAAATACATCAAAAGACATAGAAACCCAAGATGCATAAGAAACCATGAATTGATAAATTGGGGAGACTTGTATGGTGTTATCCAAGAGAAACACGCTCTTTGTACTACAGGAGGTACCTTATTTCTAAATGATTCTCTTATTGTTTATTTCAATGCAAGTTTGGGTGCAATACTAATAGCTATGTTGAGTTAATGGATCTAAAGATCTTAATGGAATTGGTAGCAGACTTGGAGGTGACAAAAATTGCTTATTTTTGGTGACTATGATGTGGTTATACATTAGATGAAGGGCTACTACAAAATGGGGAATATTAATGTGCACCTTATTCTAGGTCAGATGAAAAAAATGGACATTATTCTCCAACATATCATATCATCATGCTTGTAGAGAACCTAACATAAGAGTAGGTGATTCATCAAAATGACTACTTCTTGGAGTCAAACACGTGTGATCCTAGAGGTCGAAGGAGGAGTCAACTAGCTAGAAAGCTTGAAGATAATAGTTGGAGTTAGAAGTTGTTTACTAATTGTTGAGTAGTAGGACGTTAAAATTATGGTTTACTAATTTCTCTGATTTTTTAAATTCAAATAGTTTTTTGATGAAAGACTTATGTATATGGACTGTAACGTATTTTTGACAATATGAGAAATCATGTACATTGTTTTTGATTTGGAAAATTTATTTGTTGTGAGACTAAATTAACGGAAGTGTAGGCATAATTATCAAAGATTGTTAGTATGCCTCTAGTTTTTATAAAGATGGTTGTAATAATATGAGAAAAAACATATTAAACAAGGACAGTGTGTGGGTGAGAGAGTGTGAAAATAAGAACGCAGATAGATATACATACCAAGGTATTTTTAGGGGCCATAGTACCAGCCATTAAGAAATGATGAGAATATACCCTGAGCTTCCACGAAAAAAATGAGCATGGTGTTCATTCCCATCCACTCAAGGAGTAGGAACTATCTTCTTAAACCCCAAATATCTATCTAAAAAATACAAAAACACATTGTAAGACAAAATGCATTGTCATTTCAGAATTCATCATTTGATTAGCAAATAATTGCATATTCATTTCAAGGAGTACTCTAGGCCTAGGGGTCCCATTAAAGCTACATGTTTATGTGTAAATATGAGACTAAGAAAAAATTTTATGTACTTTAAAAAAAATTAATTTTCCTATCAGATGTCTAACCTAATATAAAAAAGAAATTGTTAACAATAATACTAACATTGACATTTCAATTGACATTAAAAAAAAACAATATTTTGCATAACAAATGAGGGGTTGGATTTGTACCACTTAAATTGAATTATTTGATCTTTAAATGAATGTTCAACTCTCTATTTTAATATATGTTGTCAAATACCATAAGATAAAAGGCTGAGAAAATAAGTCTGGTTTTTTCTCCTATAAGGAAAAGATAACCGAAGCTGTATAGTTTTTGTTGAGTGGAATATAAAAATAAAATACCATTCATTTCTGTTAGACACATCTATGCCTGTCAATGTGTACGGTAGTGGGAAATAGGGAAAATTTCAGTGACAATTACTATTTATAAAAATAAAATACCATTCATTTCTGTTAGACACATCTATGCATGTCATTGTGTACGGTAGTGGGAAATAGGGGAAATTTGGGCCACCACTGACAAGGTTGTATGAGAATAAGGTAATTTTGTTAGTTCACTTTCCATTCAAGTAATCAAAAATAATTTCCAGAATGAGGAATCCAAACTCCATGTTCACCCAATGCTTCAACTTATGAGTATGGCCATGTTAATAATGAGTAATTTTTCTCTCAAAAGTACAAATTAAAAAGGTACAGGATTTGGTCACATCATAATGTGTGATACATAGCTTACAACTTTTAAATTGGGAGTGATTAATAAAGTGAAGGGGAAGAAGTGTTTAATTAAGTCATGTCTACCTAAAAGGTTAAATTGGGTGTGATTAATAAAGTGAAGGGGAAGAAGTGTTTAATTAAGTCATGTCTACCCAAAAGTGGTTGTGTAGCTTATGTCTCTCTTATAAGACATAACATTTATAAAATATTGAATACAACGAAGTTTTGAGTGTTGACAAATGAAATCTTCATAAATAAGTATTTTATTTGTTTTTGACTCCGTTGAATCCTTGTATGTAGTCAAAGAATCAGTTTAAACAGACAAATCAAAATTATCTAACTTAAAAAAGCTTTTAAAAATCACACTTAAAACTATTCCAAGTAAAATATTTATTATTTTATCATATTTTAAAGATCTTTTAAAAATATCTCATTTGTCTTTACTATTGTTAAATACATATGATATGCTTTCAATCAATGTCTAAAAGATCTACATAGATTTTATAACATTCTATGTGTCCTGTAATTCCCTTTAACTGATGGCTTCTGGTCAGTTTTGGAACGGATAGAGAAGAAAAAATAGATAATGTACTTCTAGGTATTGATACAACCAATTTTCTTAGCAAAAAAATCAGGATATGGACTAGGTGTACCCCTTTGCTATCGTAGGTTTTTCTTTGGTCACATAGACTTGAACCATCCTGAAAGCACCAACCTAGAGCTAGTTGTAGGGTTACGAGAATAAGGAGCACGGACCTACAGTGCGTTTTCACGACAATAGTGGATGGGGAGGTGAAATGTAAAAGTTCAATGGCCCATCTCAAGTTGAGCAAGTGGCATAATTAACACCAAAGTATCCATTCTCATTACACTGAAGGAGAATTGGGTTTTGCCTCGAATAGAATGAAGCAGCACGTAGATCAACATTGTTCTAAGTGTTTTTCTTCATAAGAGGATCATGTGTGCTGGAATAAGAATGCTGCAACAAATCTTTGAAAGAGGAGAAAGTTATAAAAAAACATATTGTTGAAAATAGAGTTGTTTGGATTATATAACTAATGATTTTATAGAGTAATTTCGGTGGTTTTTGAATTAATAAATCATATTTTTCACATAGTTATGCCAGACTTACAAAATAAAAGGTAAAGAGGAGAAAGTTATAGAAAAACATAGGGTTGAAAATAGAATTGTTTGGATTTTACAACTAGGGCTGAAAATAGAGTTGTTTGGATTTTACAACTAATGACTTTATAGAGTACTTTTGGTGGTTTTTGCATAAATAAATCATATTTTTCACATAATTATGTCAAAATTACAAAATAAAAAGTTTAAAACATAGGACAACAAAGGAATAAGTGTCTCAACTTATCTAATATGGTATATCATTGTATTCAATAGGCTCAACATTTAGTGGCAAATTTGAAGTAAACAAAAAAATAAATCAACATTAACCTTTTCAGCATTATACTTACTAGAAATTAAATCCCAACCATGTGATTGTTATAAACAGTTTGGAAATCAGCATAAAGAAAACAAGAACATTTCAAATTAGAGGAGAACATATAGAAATGGAGAGCGGTACCATCAAAGGTTGTATTTGGTACACGAAATATAGCGTCCTTGAAATGATTTGGAATAAAAATAGGTTGATTATATACATCTAAACACAAATGAGAGCGGCCTTGATGATGATCTGTCTAGGAAGTACCAATCATGGCCATCATTTGGAATAAACCTATATTGATTATCTACCTCTAAACACAACTGAGAGTAGCCTTGATTACGGTGTGTGTAGGTAGTACCAATTATGAGAGTGGCCTTGATGACAGTCTATGTAGGCAGTACCAATAGTGGCCATAAAAATGTCTCGTCCTATGTAATCTGCTTCATCCAGTGTAATCTTCTTCCTAAGAAAAATCACAGCCATGACTCAGATTTCTGCCTGCACACAGCCATGGCTCATAAAAATGTCTCGTCCTATGTATTCTGCTTCGTCCTGTGTAATCTAATTCCTCAGGAAAATCACAACCATGACTCAGATTTCCACCTGCACACGTGAGTGTAAAGCCTAAACAATCTTCAAGGCCAAAGAATCGAGGTGCTTCTTCCGACAGATGTTCAAGTGAATTATGAAAAAGGAAATGACTTTTTCACTACAAAAACTATCATGTCATATAATGCCATCCCTTCTTATAAGTTTTTACAAGTTTTTTTTTTTGTATGTGGGATTTATGCGAGATTCAATTTTCTGCTAAGTCAATTTGGACTTCAAAACACAAACAAAAACCTTGAGGAAATGGTGGACGAAAACGACATATATGCGTAAGAAAAATGGAAAGTGGAGGCAGACAAAGTAGTGGAGATGGGGATTATGGCAGATTGGTGCATATGTGCATTGATGCAACCTGTAAAAGTAAGGAGACTATGTTTCAGTTATTTACTGATATGTTTCCCCTTCAAACTTTCAAAAAAGCTCTCAAACTCTCAATGTTTATGTTCGAAGATCCTCCTCTTAGCACCGCAATCCTCGCACTGTCTCTTAAAGCCTCCACATTTTTCTTTACCTCTATCCCTTCATCACTGAACAATGTTTTGATAGTGCTGGATATATCTTTCCTGAGTATCCATCGCTTCCTTCCCACCTGACCTCCTCCGCTCAATCTGTATCCAATCTTCCATTCCTCGGCGATGAGCTTGTTGTTGTTGTTGGTGAATTGATCGGAAATCGAAGAGCTATGCTTTTGAGAATTGAGTTCCATCCACAGTGCGTAATGAATCCCGCAACGGAGGGATGTGATAAATTTTTAGCTGATTGTACCATGGAACAACAAGGCCCTGCCCTTTGGTCTCATCTAGAATACCGTGGGGTAAGCAATCTAAGACTGTTGAAGGGACTATGTCTGGACGAAGAGCCGAGCGGAAGAAATGTCCACTTTTCTTGAGACCCATCGCTATTTTCTCCAGCAGATGTGCACAGATGTAGGGCGGTGAATTCTAGAGTGTTGGTTCTTTCATATAAAGGGTGCGAAGATCTTGGCTCTGGACTTATTGAAATCCAATAAAATGAGGGTTACGGAAATTAGTATAGATACATTCATCTTGTTATTATGCAGAGACATCTATAAGTTACTATTATTTAGGTGCGACATTAGGAACATGCCTAAACATTTTATTAACGTCTATTATTCCATTGCAATTAGTAAGAGGGAAAGATAAGAGGGAATTTGGAAGCATCGCATCTCTTACCGACGAACTCATACAGTATTCCGCGGCTCGAAAAGATGATCAGGGCCACTTCCGCATCGCAAAGAACAGACAGTTCATATTCCCCCGTGCGATATTACTCTGATTACCATTTATGCATTGGAAGGGCACCACCCGTTATTTCTTTTACTTATATTTTCTCTTTCATTTCCTTGGGATATGGATCATGGATTTGACTTGCTGGATGCAAATGTTTCTTTGTAGGAGGCCTTCATTTGTGCAACCTTAGATGTCAAGAAAAAATTGTCTCCTCGAAAACATGCCACGGATAGGGTGACTCAACCATGTTCACGTCCCTCTATGTTTCTCGCTGCCTAAGAGACATAAGTCTCACCATCATCAAACTAGGACACTTGGCAAAGGAAAAATTCCATGAATTTTACGGCAAGGAGAAGACACCAAGAAAAAATATGAAAACTGTTGGAGAAAGAAAACTACTTAGATTTGGACATGATGTTTTATGGGATTGGGTTGAAATTTTATAGAAGAAGGCTCCCATTGGACAATGGATGTTTACAAGAACTCGACTCGCTATTGACTCTATGGCCACCTATTTTGGGATAGACTCCTAAGGGGAGAAAACTGATGAATCCCTGTTATAGTTTCTAATTTTTACAGAGGATTGACTCATGTCGCATAATAAAGACTCCTTTGGTTCGGGGGCAAAGCATTCTACAATTGTTTAGATGGTAAGTGGGCTTTAAGCCATAGTTCGACAAGCCATAAATTAACCTAGTCTAGGTTAAGTTCCCTGACTTGTCTTTGGATATCTGGACTCATCATGCAATGATGGAGATTAGGAATGTAGTCAGTCATCTCATCTACATGGATCCTTGTACTTTGGGTTCTTGGGACAAGAGGGTTGCGTGGATATTTGTTACAGATCCATTTGTTATAGTTCCTTGTCTTGTGTCAACCTTGTTAAAAAATGAAACGAAGGGTGTGAGATTAGTTCCTTGTCTTGTGTCAAGCTCGTTAAAAAATGAAACAAGGAATGTGACCATAGTTCCTTTTCTTGTGTCAATCTCATTAAAAAATGAAACAAGGAATATGAGGATAGTTCCTTCTCTTGTGTCAACCTCGTTAAAAAATGAAACAAAAGGTATGAGCAGAGTTCCTTGTCTTGTGTCAACCTCGTTAAAAAATGAAATAAGGAATATGAGGATATCTCATGGTCTTGTGTCAACCTCGTTAAAAAATGAAACAAAGGATATGAGCAGAGTTCCTTGTCTTATGTCAAGCTCGTTAAAAAATGAAACAAGAAATATGAGGATAGTTCCTAGTCTTGTGTCAACCTCATTAAAAGATGAAACAAAGAATATGAGTAGAGTTCCTTATATTATGTCAAGCTCATTAAAAAATGAAACAAGAAATATGAGGATAGTTCTTGGTCTTGTGTCAACCTTGTTAAAGAATGAAACAAAGGGTGCGAGCATAGTTCCTTGTCTTGTGTCAAGCTCGTTAAAAAATGAAACAAGGAATATCAGCATAGTTGCTTGTCTTGTGTCAAGCTCGTTAAGAGATAAAACAAGGAATCAGAGCATAGTTCCTTGTCTTGTTTCAACCTCATTAAAAAATGAAACAAGGAATCAAAGCATAGTTCCTTGTATTGTGTCAAGCTCATTAAAAAATGAAACAAGGAATATGAAGATAGTTCTTTTACTGTGTCAAACTCATTAAAAAATGAAACAGGTCCATGAGCATAGTTCCTTGTCTTGTGTCAAGCTCATTAAAAAATGAAACAATGAATCTGAGCAGAGTTCTTTTTCTTGTGTCAAGCTCATTTAAAAAATGAAACAAGGTCCACTAGAGAAAAGTTCCAATTCTAGTCTTGGATTAGATCTCGTAAAATCCCAGTGGAGTCTTTCACTTGATCTAATGAACCTTCATTCCATCCACCTGATAGCCATGAGTAGTATACTTAGGTGAATGCAATGAAGCTTGGGGGCATGCACCTATTCTCGAGTCATCATGCTAGGGGCATTTGAATCAAGGATAGCTTTTGATTTCAAGCTTGTGTAAACATGAAACCGAAT
The DNA here is from genome assembly GCA_000404065.3 of Pinus taeda. Lineage (NCBI taxonomy): Eukaryota > Viridiplantae > Streptophyta > Pinopsida > Pinales > Pinaceae > Pinus > Pinus taeda. Next base: position 17,050 of record APFE030577253.1, on the reverse strand, counting down.
GCAAGCATTTTTTTTAGTTTCAAGATTGTGTAAAAATGAAACTAAATCTAAGCAAAGTTTTTCATTTCAATATTGTGTAAACATAAAACTGAATCCAATCATAGTCTTTCGTTTCAAGCTTGTGTAAACATGAAACTAAATCCAAGCATAGTTCCCTATGGTTCAAGGTTGTTTTAAAATGAACCCATCTCCATTTTAACTCTTGTGATTTCCATTCTATCAGCCTCTTCCATCAGATGAGCCTTGGTTTTTCTTCTTCCATCATCACTATCTGCTTGGCTGATCATACACTTTCACTTGGTTGTTTTACCCTTTTTGAGGAATAGTTTCAATGAGTGGTTTTATAGCCAGCCTCTTCACATAAATCAACATGTTTTGAGAAGTTCCAACATTTCCTAAACCTGTTGTTATCATGGACACCACTCGTTACTCAAAGTAGAGTCCTCTTTAAGCTCTTTTTAGACTCTCGAAATATGAAAAGATTTTGGAGCGCTCGTCCCTTTCAGCTCATTAATAGATTGGAAACGACATCTACTCAGTATAAGTTTAACCCATTTCTGGACTAAGATAGATTATTTATGAAAAAAGAATATATTGATTGAACGTGATCAATAGGTTCTCTCTCATATTATTTTATGCTTTTTTGGACTTGAGAGACAAAACTATGAAAAATAACTTGTGGAGTTTTCTTTTTGTCCCTTTTCAAACTCTCTAAACTTGAAAAGGACAAGGTTATCATTGTCGTTAAACACGTTAAAACCATCAAATAGTGACAAACTTGTCCATCATGACAAGACCATGTTTCACCTTCACTAGACTCGTTAAAACATCACATAGTGATGGATTCACATGAAGGGCGGAATTAGACAACAAGCATATGTTATCCTCCTCAAGCTTAATAAAAATAAAGAGGTATTGGTCAGCAATAACTGGTGAAAATGGGAAAAGTGGTAAACCACTTTATTGAAGCAAGTTGCTCTTGAACATGACACTTTCACTTCATCACTGTGACTATTTGGGTTGGGTTATTTGCATGATGGTTATCATACCTATGGTATATCATACCATCCATCACTTTGGTTTTGGGTCAATGCTTCCAATTCTTTCAGTGTTTCCGACATGTTCAAGGGAAGTCACTCAGTAAAATTCATCCTTTTTAATGCCCATAAACCTTCATTTTCATGATCGCATTCCCGAACCTTGTGTCGTAGTCACATTCAGTCTCCAAAAATCATTACACTCATTCTGTTTTATTGATGTGGGATACATCAAGGCCCTCCTACAACAAGTCACTTGTTGTCGACATCAGCTCATTACCTAGGAAGTTGACTTAGAAACACCCTTTCAGTACCTTGAGTATTGCATACATCAATGGAAAGTTTCTCACTTCTGGCAATAGGTTGACATCATTGGCCTTCAACCGAAAGACTTTGTATGTTGTTCGAAATCAAAACATCCATCAACACTATGCAGAATGTACTGCAGTACCTTGAGGATCATTATAATTATCGGTGATTTCTCTCGCATCTGTTAATGGCTTACATCATTGGTTGGTAATCAGATAGTGTCTTCCCATGTTCAACTTTAGATCAAATGTTCACATGGTTAGACTCATACTTGAGCAAACGATTGAACAAGATAGAAGACTCCGGAACTAGTTTCATCCATCTAGGCTATGATTTCAGGAAAGTATCGAATCATCCCTACAATGGCTTTACTGATGGTCATCCCATCATGGGTCTATATCTGTAGACGATTATCTATGTACATGTTATGAAAGTTTATATGTTGAGCATTCACATGGTTAGACTCATACTTGAGCAAACGATTCAACAAGATAGAAGACTTTGGAACTAGTTTCATCCATCTGGGCTGCAATTTCAAGAAAGTACCAAATCATCCGTACAATGGCTTTACTGATGGTCATCCCATCATGGGTCTATATCTGTAGACGATTATCTATCTACATGTTATGAAAGTTTATATGTTGATCATGGGTATTCCCTCCCTCAGTAATTCATGAGAAAAAATCAAAATATCATGATATTATGTATTGTAATTGATGCAGATCACCATCCACTTCGGAACCTCCTCATCACATCGTAAAGCATATCCCTTGACATTAAATTTTTTTACTTCATTCTTTAGGGGGAAGATGTTATAGATCCATTTGGGCACATCACTCACATCATTGAGATCAGTACTTTTAGGGCTCATCAAACCCTAATTCAGTTGTTACATGCCCTAGACAGATCAACACTTTGAATGCCTCTTTCCTTGAGAATTTCTTAGCCTGAAGCCCTCCAAAAATGCCTCCTTGAGGGACTAGTGCAGCCTTGGTTAGGGGTAAGTGCACTTTAGTGCAAATAGGCCAATGTCAAGGTGCTTTCCAAAGCACTTAGGCCCACTTTAACCTGCATTGGGTGAGATTGAGTGAAATCATCATATGGTCTAGGAATATTCTTCTCTTCTGGAGCCATCTAGAAGATTCCCACACTTATCATCACATATGAGCTCGAAATTGGATAGAGAATGAGTTAAGTAATCTCATATCCCCTCACCCCTTCCTCCATGGAAACTAACTCTAAGTTTGGAAGGCTATTCAATACCATCATCTATGACCAAATATCCTCCATTTTCCTATACATTGACCACTCATCTATGTGATTAGGGGTTGGAATTCAAAGAATTTGTGAGGAGATACTATTGGAATTCAGAGTGTTGTGCTTTTGATGTGATGAAGGATGGAACTGAAGCTGGATGACTGACATGGGATCAGAATTCTTTGGTTGTAACTCTTCCTTCTACTTGATAAATTTGTTTACACCTTTTCCCATATTCTTTTCTTTATGTGTGATGATTATATGTGTAAATTCTTTCGATTCCATTTTCTTATAGTAGATAGATCTCTTTCTTTGATTGGTTTTTGTCTTTTGTTTATGATTGCAGGTACTTTTCGAGTAGATTAAGTTCAAGAAGGAGCGACACGAACCATACAAAGGAGACGAAGGGAAAGAGAAAGATAACAAGTAGGTCCCTTGTCTCATTTACCTTCTATAGAAAAAGGTTAAGCACTTTAAATCTATTGTTCTAGGTGTAGCTACCCACCTACGGAAATTTTGTTTATCCGTAGATGCAAAATTCCACATAACAATATTAGTCAAGTTAAATTATGTTGGGGGAATTCCCCACAACATCGACCTAGGTTGGGACTCGATTCAGACCATATACATATTGGACTACCATCCCCTTTAGGTTCCTTCTACGTCACCACACATGACACCTTCTGAAAGTTAGGGATTCCTTCTATGTCACCACATAGGAAACCTTTTGGAAGCAACAATGAAGGATTTTTGGGTCAAGTTAGGGACTTTGTACCAATCTAAGTCTCTGGTGAACAAATTGTTCCTGAGAAAAAAGTTGTATAACTTGAGGATGAAGGATGGAGAGCTGGTGATAGAGCATCTAAATGCCTTTAATGTTGTGGTAAGTCAGTTGGTATCTATCGATATAAAATTTTTAGATGAAGATAAGTGCATCAATATTTTGTGTCCTCTACTAGATTTGTGGGATAGTCTACTTGTTGCAATAGGTAGAAATATAAATATCTTGAAGTTTAATGAAAATAATACCATCCTTACTGTCAAAGGCAATGAGAAGGGAAAATATGGAGAGCCAGAATGGAGATGCCTTATATGTATGAGGATGGTCACAGAAAAGAAAAAAATAAGTTCTCATGTGGGATATATAAACCTAGAGGGAGATCTAAATCTCCAAGAAAACATGTAAAGGTATGTTGGAAATGTGGAAATGAAGGACACTATAAAAGGGACTCTAGATCTAAAGCTCCTAAGGAAGGAAAGGGATATGATGATTCTCCTTCTAAAAAGATGAAAACCACCTCAAATGAAGGTGGGGATGTTTACTTGACTACTTCTTCAAGTACACATGTAGATCCTAAGGCATGGTTGATTGACTCAAGTGCATCCTTTCGCTTCACTCCCCATAGGGAGTGGTTCTGTGAGTATGTGAGATATGATGATGGTGATGTATTCTTAGGGGATTAAAGGAAGGATAGAATTGCTGGACTCAAAACAATCAAGTTGAAGTTGCAAGGTGGAAGGATTAGAACACTTTCGGGTGTTCTGTATATTCTTGCATTGGCGATAAATATGATTTATGTAAGAAAGATGAATGATGAAGGTGTAAAAGGATTGTTCATGAAAGATACCTACAACATGATTCAGGGAGCATTTGTATTGATGCAAGAAGTCTGGATTAGAACTCTGTAAAAGCTTATGGGTAGTGATGTTATTGATGGGTGCAACAATTTTCTGGTTCCTGAAATCACAGTAGAAAAGACCACGCTATTGTATCAAAGGCTTGGAAATATTGGAGAGAAGGGCCTTCAAATACTTCATGGTAATAGTATGGTAGAATTTATGTCTAATTTCTCTTTGGATTTCGATTTCTGTGAACATTGTGTATATGGGAAGCAAAATCGTGTGAGTTTCCCCTTTTGTGATAAGTGGGTGAGTGGGATATTAGAGCTTGTGGATAGTGATGTGTTTGGACCTGTGTCGATTCCATCACTTGGTATGTATGTGTACTATGTATAATTTATAGATGAATTCTCAAGTAATTCATGGATATATATCCTCAAGAAGAAATTTGAAGTCTTTCACAGGTTTAAAGAATTTAAGGATTTGGTGGAAAACCAGACAAATAAAAAGATAAAGTTGCTAAGGAGAGATAATGATGGATAGTTCTACAAGAAGTAATTTGAAGAGTTCTTTCATAAGTGTGGCATAGAATGGAAAAATATACTCCATACACACCTTAGCAAAACAGAGTTATAGAAATAATGAACATGACGTTGATGGAAAAGGCAAGAAGCATGCTCAGTGGTCTTGGGTTAGGACAAGAATTCTGAGGAGAGGCAGTGGAGACTACATGTTACCTGATTAACAGATCACCTTCATCAGCGTTGGAGGATAAGACTCCACATGAGGTATGGACTCGTAAGAAAGCCGCTCTTTCAAATCTAATGTTATTTGGTTGTGATGCATATGTGCATGTTCCAAAGGAGAAAAGAACCAACTTGGATGGTAAAAATGAAAGGTGCATTTTTATTGGGTATAAGGATGGATTAAAAAGTTATAAGATTTAGAACCCAGAAACAATGAAGGTTGTGTACAACCGAGATGTGGAGTTTAGAGAGGTGAAAGATGTTATTAATCATGAAGTTCTAGCAAAGGAACCTGAGAAGATAGAGTTTGAGTTAAAGGAGGAAGAATCAAACTCTACAAAATAACAAGAATTAGAAGATGAGGAGCTACAAAATCTATCTGTGGGAAGATCTGTTCGAGAAAGAATACAACCCTAAAGGTATAGTCCATATTCTTTTTCTTCAATTTTTTATTTATTTATTACTAATGATGATCCCAAAACTGTCAAGGAGCAAGTAGATTGAGAGGATGACAAACTCTCGAAAGAAGACATTGTTGATGAAATTACATTGCTTTATATCCCAAAATTTCTCGTGGGTTTTTGGTAACCACCAAGTTTTAATGTGCATTTTGTTTATCACAACCTTCTTGTTCATAATGGAATCTTTGAACCAGTTACAAATGCTAGAGGGTTTCTGTCAGTTTCTCTACAGGTACCCTCCGTAATATTCTAAGTGTTTCATTCATTAAAATTCTCCTATATTTCTCATGACTTTTCTAGGCTAACAAACCTTGTGTTTGCAGTTTTATTGGCCGAGAATGGCTACTAGATGCGTCTCCACTTGATCTTTAGCGCGTGGGTTCTAGGTACAAGTAAGAATCCTCTGTTAATGATCTAGTCAATTCTTAACTAATGTTGCGAGCTTATTCTTATTTTCATGTTGTTAGGTTTGTCTTTAGCTCAGATGCTACAACCCCGACAAGTTCCTTTCTAGGTAACTCTCTGTCCTAGGTCTGTTATTTTCCATTTTACTTCTCTTATGGGTTCACGACAGAAGAGTAATGGTGTTTCCTCTCTGGTACTTGTTTTATGTTATGGATGTTATGGGTGAGAAACTCTGGTTTCTCCCCTTGGCAGAAGGTTGATTGAATATATTTTGGATATTTCTTGCTGATGAATATTAACTTATTGGGGTTCTTATTTCCAGTCTTTTCTTAGTGTATTCAAGGAAGGAACACAGAACATTTCTTTTCTTGTTTCCTAGAGAACATAACACTTTTAACCTCTTCAGACATTTTTACACAGGAAAATTGCTACTATCATGCAGTCATTCAAAACAAAAACTTGTATTTATACAAGAAATCTTTTCACAACACATAATTTGAAATACTTATTTGGCTACTTAGAGAGTCATGGAATTAAACTGAGAGACCTCTCCTCCCAACTATGAGAATGGATATCACGTGTGATTCTTCCTCAAAGCTTTTGCAAGAACGATTCTTTGGCATGTTAGGTTCCTATACCAATAGGTTTCATCTTTCATGATTGACAGTGGAAGGGCCAAATATGTTCATCATTGCAGGCTGCAAAGGTTCCATATTTTGTGTACATACTATGAAAATTAAAAAAATGAAAAGAGGGTATGCCTTAAAAGAATAATAAAAAGGCAAGAAAATCAAATGGTCAAAAGAAAAGTGAAAATGAACCCCAAACTAAAGACCAGGAAAGTGGCCAGTCAAAATGCCACTACTATCTTTTGGCAGTGTCACACTCTACAAATACTGCTGCTAATCATACTTGATGGATGGCCCAGTAGTCTAATCTGGACCATGCCATATTTAAATTGCTTGTTGCAGAATAGAGAATGTTTCCTGTCCAAACATCTCAAGCTTGGCAGATGACTAGCTAGGTAGAGAAATGAAGGAGCCCAACTGCTTAATCTGGGTCCTTGGAAGAAACAAGGGTAGATTTAGATAGGAGGGAAGTCAAAATAAAAAGAGAACAATTAGGGTCTACTAATTCAAGTGAACCCACTTCAAGTGAAGACAAAATGTTAGGATTACTAGGATGGGTAAGTAGTGAAAGGTTGTAGAGATGAAGGGCCATCACCAATTGGCTTATCAAGTACAAGACTCATTCCATTCAGGGTATTGGCATCATAGCAGAGGTTTGAGGACATAACATTGGAAGCATGTTTAATTTCCCCCTTTTTCCCCCAAACATCATTTACTAACATCCCCAAGGACCTTGAGATCTGCTCAAATGTCCTGTTCCACTTCAGTTCATGACAAAGTACCAGGTCAAACCATGAAGTTTAGTCAAGAGAAAGAAGCCACATTTTTTTTGTAAAGATCTTTACTCTCATTTCCTTCATCTTCCATTCCTAAGGTTTACTTCTTAAAACTTAGTCTTTTGCCCCTACATTCACCTCACAAGTGTCATATTAACAATTGATGTATTATTTAGCTCCCTAAGCATCCCCCTTCCCTAATCCTATAAAGATCTATGTAAAATTCCCAAAATGTCTATATAAATACCCTCCCCCTAGCACTATCGCTATATAGCCCTCTCTTGGGGAATATTAATCCATCAGGGGTTAATATTAACCCTCTATAACCCTAAACTATGGGTTTTGTTAAAAAGATATGGCTAAAAAACTCAAAAATTGAAATCCCCGCCCTCATTAACCCTTCCTACCCCTTTTCCGCCCTAAATACATTGGTTATAATGTTTTTAAATAAAAACATTAATAAACGGGCGTGATTACATTAAACCCGAAAACCTAAGGTTAAAACCCACCCCCGCGCGCAATGTATTTTAACGATTATTTTATGTTGGCGGGTCCCCGCGGGTGTAAAACCTTGTCACATCATATGTGCCGCCAGCCGTTAGATCGCCGGCCCCACTGATCTAATGACTGGTGGTCGATTTCGCAGAGAATATGCCCAACCTTTTGCATCCGGGGGATTGGCAGTTTCACCGCCGTACCCCCGCCACGCATCGGCCTCCCGCAGTGTTCGGAGCCCCCCCCCCCCTTCATACCACTTACCGCCCATGTGGTTTCCGGGGAAACCACTTACCACCCATCCCCTCCCGCTGACGTCACACCCCTGTCAGCGTGACGTCACCTCGCCTTTCCGCCACCACACCTCCATGTCACCTCCACGTCGTCTGTCCACCCGCCTGCCCTGCCATCGTGTCACCGCCACCTGGCCACCCACGTCAGCTGCCGCATCACCCTGCCGTACCCAGACCCATCGATGACGTCATTACAAAAAAGTCGCCAAAGGGCCAAAAGTGCATAAAAAGTTGGGAAATGACCGTTGTTTGTCATTTTTACTCGTCGCTTCCGGAGCAGTCTGCATGCAAAAGACGTCGTTTACTGCCGAAATGGAGAATTCATCCACAAAAGTTGTTGCCTCCCTCAAAGTCGACCCAAATACCTGCAATTGATCCAGCTTGATGCCTCCTGCACCGAGAAATCCAGCTATTTTCCGCAGGCGACCCACTTTACCCGTATTTCTCCCATTTTTTCTCCTAAATTCCTGTAAAAAACTCTGCATAAGCTCCTGACAGATAAATTGTCCACTGAAACCACCCAAAGACCTGGTAAAATCCCTGCACCACAAGGCTCTGCAAGAAACCCGTGCCCTTCTATGAAATTCACCATAAAAACTAATTGGAGAAGCCGAGCTACCGGCTAAAAGCCCATAAAACTGCACACTCATCCCTGTTTTCAAAGTTCCACTTGAAAAACCAGCTAATTAGCTTGAAACACTCTGGTTTCTTCTAACAGAGTGCCCCACATTTCATCAAACCTGAAAATAGTTTCCTCATACTCTTAGAGCTGCTCACTTTCAAACACAATTCAGTGGGCATTCCTCAGCCTTTGCACAAATCCTAAGCTCAAGTAAATATCCAGTTAAATCAATCATGGCCACTCCATCTGCTCTTGATGTTGCTCCTGTCAATCCACCTAGTAAGGAGCTGGAATTTATGCCACTTGTAGACAGTGATTTCCTCATTGCAGATTTTGTGGCAGAGAGGAACCACTTACAGAACTTCTGCCAGTTGAGGAACAGTCACTTGGACAACAGTGACATGTATGGCATCTGGGAGTCTAACCTGCCTACCTACTTCCTGCCATCTGTAAATGTCTTTCCTAAAGTCATTCACCTCTGTGCAAAAAATTATGACCAGAAGCTCAGAGCTGTAAAGTCTCCATCTAGGAGCATCCTCTTCTACATAACACCAGACTCCATAAATCAGATGCTCAATTACAAACAAACCCAACTGCTATACCCTTTTTCCATTAAGTATTTGCTGGATGAGGGCTCCAAGCTCTGTAGCACAGACATTGCTGTAGTGGCCAAAACTTTCATGAAAGCAGACTGCCAACCTTCTGGGCCACCTCCTTTTTCATATACAAATTTCAATGAGGTAGGCAAGTTGCTGGTGGACATGTTAACCTCTATGCTGGGGTTCTCCACAAATGAGCATGTTGACGAAACTGTGCTAGTCATGCTATCTGCATATAGCCTTGGGAAGCCTCCTACTGTAAAATACAACTATGCCAAGTTTATTGCCAACAAGATACATGACAAACTGTTGAGGATGGACAGGGAAGCAATATTTAAATATTCATCATACATCTATCACCTCTTCTTGTACTATCAAACAGATTGCTTCCAGTGCCCCATCAAGAAGCTGGATTCACAGGGTGAGAGGAGATCTGTCATCTTCTGGTCTTCAGTGTTTCATCAAGTCTAGAGCTCTCCCTACTCCTACTGTGAATTTATTGACCAATTTGTCTATCCAGTTACATCCCTCTTGAAGAGGTCTCCTCCTCCCAGATTGTCCAAAGATATGCAGAAAATATTACAGCTGTTCAGGAACTACAAAATAGGTGATTGGTATTTATACCAAAATCACACAGTCATCAAAATCTATGGTTGTCAGCTCTGTCCCTATAGGCTCCCAAGGTATGTGCCTATGAGGTTGTTTGACCTGGAATACTATAGGCAACTCATCAATTCTGACCTTACACACTTCCATAGTGCCAAGAGGAAAGCCAATCTAAAATTTAGAGACCACCTAGGCCCATTCATCATGAACAAGAAAGATGGTTGGCAAGAAGCTGATCAAATAGTGGGGCAATAGCTTAAACTCAAAAGCAGCTTCTGGTGGGTCCCTTATGACCCTGAAGGCTTTATCAGTGCTAGGAGAGTCAAGTATAGGCTGCTAGCCTATAAACATTGTCCATATCCACA
>APFE030577251.1:0-21449 GCA_000404065.3 Pinus taeda | reverse complement strand
CGCCTGCCCGTCGTGCGGAGCGCCCATTCACCGTCGTGCACGTCTTCCCGGTTTGCTAGGGCGTTACATTCTCCCCCACTTGAAAACGTTGTCGTCCCGACAACACACCTTCCTGGCAACCTTCTACCAAGACCGTCATCATCCATAATGTAGACCCCCATAAAGCAATGTCTCCATCAGGTCATCAGTTCCAAGTGCTACACATCCCGGTCATGTGTCAACACTCGTCCTACGATCCCATGCTCAGGTCCATGGGAACCCCATCTTTCTGCCGCATGTCTGGATCATCAACCTGCCCAACGATGTTGAGGGCTCACTGCTTTGAGCAGCCAACAGTGAGCCCCATCTTCTATGTCCTCTAAGAAGATGTGGAGGGGGATGAGCCAGGAGGCTCTCCCCTACTAATCAGCTCGATCCATCTATCAGGATCTTCAACCTCCATCTGTCGTAGATATGCCTCCCGATCTTCCTTCTGGATGTTTGGCCTCACATATGCCTCGTTCTCATCATCATCGTCTTCCACTAGCTCTAGCCTTCTTGATAAATCCAAGATGCTATCTGATAGTGACCGGATGACTAGTGATTGCTCTACAAGCTTTGCCTCAACAGTAGACAACCGCTTGTTTGTCTTTTCTTCCATCTGCATACCTCCTAATTTACGATCAGGTTTTGTCACACCAATGGTTGGGACACCAATGGGCACATCCTCCCTTCCATCATAAATGAATAACTTCCATAGATGTGGTACAACCATAGCCTCAAATTGCTTCATGAATTCCATCCCCAATATGGCCTCATAATCATCAATCCGCACTATGGTGAAGTCCACATTGCCGGTCCACTCACCAAGTGTGGTGTCCACCTTTTCAGCTATGCCAAGGATTGCCATAGGAGGAGAGTTCACTGTCTTTATATGTGCCTACACTGGTACAAATTTCAGCCCAAATCTCCTTGCGGTATCTTCACTCATGAAGTTGTGTGATGCCCCGCTATCAACCATAGTGATCACCTCGGCCTCACCCACCTTCATCTGAACATACTCCAGTCTGTTCCTTTCCGGATCCCTCTTAGAAGTCACCTCTGTAGTAGCAGAAGCATCGAGTATCTGCATCATTCCTACAGAAGCATTATCATCCTCATCGGATTGTGCAGCAGCGGCCACCTTTGGTTTAGATGGGCAATTCTTAACCACATGTGGTCCTGCACATAACCAGCGTTTCAAAGGCTTCTTCTCCTTCGGATTATCATCCAGCTCTGAAGCATCATCCTTTTTCTTTTCTTTTGGTTTATCGGACTTCTTTTTCTCATTAGAAGTCTCATCATAGTGGTCCACTAATCTGTCAATCGCAGCGAAGGCCTCTTCAAGCGTCCTTATTTTCTGTCTCTTCACCTCATTACGGGCCCAAGGCTTCAACCCAATAATAAAGTTAAAGACTTTATCCCTTTCTGCCATGTCGGGAAGTTCCAGGGCTGCACTTGAGAACTCTCGCTGATACGCTTGTAAGCTTCCAGTTTGTTTGATGAACTTAATTTTCGTCCTTGCCTCCCATGTTTCGTCTTGAGGACTAAAATGGGTCTGCAAGGTTTTTTTCATGTCTTCCCATGAGGTGATGTCATCAGCATTGCCATTAATCATCTGATCCACCCTCCTTCGCCACCACATCTTTGCATCATTTGTAAGGAATTAAGCGACCACCTTGACTTGTGCCTCCCCATCTGGTAGACCCAATCTTTCTAGGTACTGCTCAATGTCCCATAGGAAGTTGCCAAAAGTTTTTGCGCTCCTTGTGCCATCATAAGATTCCAGCTCTTTGACCTTTACATGAGGCACCCCTATACCTGAGTTGTGTCTCACGGCCCTCTTCAATACGACAATCTCATCTTTGGCTTCTTCAAGAGCTTTACTTGTTTTGTCAAGAGCCCCTTTCAAGTTCATGATCTTTGCAAGACCCTGATCCCTTGATTTTTTGACCTCTTTGACCCTTCCTTCAAGTTGTGTACACAAGAAATCAGTGTACTCGTACTGCGTTTTGAGTTCATCATGCTGTGTGCGGAGTCCTTCGAGCTCTTCCTTGACTTTGGAGATGGCCTCTTGCTCCTTAGTAAGTGAGTCCACCTCTTGGTTCCAAGAATTCTCCAAAGACTCCATCCTCACAAGTACCTTTTCCATGTACTCAAGAGTAGCATCCCTCACCGTGTCCTTCATCGCATGATTGGACCTAGCTTGAGAGTTGGACGCCATCTTCTTACTTTTCTGTGACCTAGTGTCGACCATTCACTGTTTGCACCAAATCACCTGCAAGAACCTTGTTTCCATTTTCACGAGCAACCCTGCTCTGATACCACCTGTCACGCCCTCAATCTTTTTTTTCTTATTGGGCGGGTGCGGCACCACCGTGCATACTATGTACTCAATAACTATGCATATGGACTACGCCTCAACCGATATAAACATGCTTTAACCATTAACTTATAACCATAGAAAAGCATTAATCTTCATAATTCATCATAAACCATTCTTAACATTTCATGTGCAATTAAACCGAACAACAATTGCAAATAACCGTATAGAATGGGAGGGGCAACTCCCGGTAAAGTCTGCCCACATATATTATTTCAATTTTCTTCAATAATATAATACAAGGCAAGTGTGCCTGGCGTAACCCGAGGCCACACTTAATTACAACGAAGGCGTAGACAACATTTTTACCGTATGCTAGATTTCCCCACAGAGGGCGCTCAACCAATGCGCAAGACCTCTGTCTCAACCCGGCATAAATCTGTCCACCGCCTACTCGTCTTCGGCCTTTACAAAATCTCGTTCAGCCAACTGCGCCTATTCCCTTTGATTCTTATGCGCATTAATCTAATGATCTGCACCATTTTGATTATATGCGAGATCCTCTTTGAAGACCAAATGCTTGATGGTTCGAATGAGCTCAAAGCTCATCATACTTATACCCATTCTTCGTGGGTTTTGGGAGGGGTGCCCAGCCTTAAGGCCGACCCCCGAGCTTCCCACTCAACTCCCCAAGCGTTTATTTTCATGCGTCAGCTTGTTGATCCTCGACAATGCGTATAAGCAATGGTACAACACTTAGCCCGCGTAGGTGTTGTCCTCTTCGTCGTACTCTTCATCGTTCGCTCATCGCTGCCTTCATCGTTTGTCTGCCATCCATCGTTCGCTGTCTTTCATAAGCGGAGGGCGCCTTCTCGTGCGCACACGCACGGCGGTCTGCCACCGCACTGCTGTATGTGTCATCTCGTGTTGTCGGGCGGGTGGGTGTCCATACACAACCCACCATCCTCACACCCATAACACTTTGTTGGAGGGCGTTTGCCCGTGCGCTCCTGCATGACGGACCCCCGCTCAATTATGCATGTCGTTTTGTCCTTTGGGGGGACGGCATCTCCACACGACCCACCGCCGAACTGTTGTCAACCATGGTGTCTGCCCGTGCTCATCCGCACGACAAACCACCACTTCGCTGTCGATGTCCATTCGTTGTGTCGTCGGGCTAGCACTCCTCGCTCGGCCCGCGACCTCTACACGCACTACCCGGCGTTCAGGCGGGCGGGTATGCCTGTCCAACCGCCAACCCATTTTGCTGGGCACGACTTGTGTACACGCGCTATCCGGCGTTCAGGCGGGGCGGTAAATCTATGCACTACCGCGCCTTTTATCCCTGTTCAGCAATGTTGCGCTACTGCGCACCCATCCATTTACCATCGACCCCTCACTCGGTCTCTACCTGGCCTTTACCCGACTCGGCGGGTATACCTGCTGTATCTCCCGTGTTGGGCCGTTGCGTAAACCCGATTCTCTCTTTGCTGTTGGGCGGGTGGGTGCCTTACGCCCGACCCACGGCCCACCATTGTCATATCTGTTGTTCCGGCGTTTGGGCGGGCGGGTGTGCCCTGCACGACCCGCAACCAACGTTTGTCCAAACTATAGTCTTTCCTCCGCCCGGTCCTTGCCCGACTCGACGAGCTTGCCCGCTGCGGTTACCATGCCTAGTTCGTCGGGTGAAAATGTCGCCCGTCGTGTATGAGGCGCCCACTCGTCGTGCGGAGCGCCCGTTCACCGTCGTGCACGTCTGCCCAGTTTGCTAGGGCGTTACACCAGGGGTTATAGTGGTGGCAGCCAGAATCGACCCCGTGTCACGCGAGTTGCGAGGTTGTCCCAGTTGCCGATTCCTCTGTCTAAAAAAACATCTAAAAAAAAATTTCAATATAATTAAACCAATATTTAAAAATTATATCATTAAATATTAAAAAAATATCATTTCAAAACTATCTAAATAATAATAATAATAATAATAATAATAATAATATACTATTTTATTTAAAGCATATTATTATCCAACATAACTTTATGTTGGATATGTTTTAAGGTTAAAGTTATGTTGGATAGTAATATGCTTTACATAAAATAGTATATAATTAATATTATTTAAAATTTTCCTTATATAGCTTTTGAAATGATAGTTTTTTTTAATGTTTAATGATATAATTTTTAAATATTGGTTTAATTATATTTGAAATTTGAATTATATAAATATTATATATATTTTTATTTATTATAATTTATTATTATTATTATTTTAATAATTAAAAGTGTTCTATAAATATAATAATATATTATTAAAAATATATATATTAATTTATTTTAAAATAGTAAAATGTATGATAAAATGAAAAAGTTGGAAATTAATATAACTAGCTTAGATTTCATTTTAACACATCTAAACATAAAAAATGTTTTAATCTTTTTGGATGAAAATTTCTTTTAAATTGAAAAGAGATTTATTCTTTGTCCATGGTTCTTAGTTTCAGAATTAAAATGGATCTAGGCTAATTTAATTTCACTCTTCAAATAAGGTATGCTTAGAATTAATATCATGGGCCATTTTTATTTTTATTTTTATTTATATATACTTTAATTATTTTTATTTTATTTTGACTAGGTTAAAATACTTACATTACATTAATCTGTTTATTTATTTATTTTTGTTATTATAATTTGCTTGTCATACTAAGTTAGAGAGCACCTCTCAAAACAAATATATATATTTATTATAATAAAAACTATTATAATTTAATTTAATAATTTGTTTTATTTCATTATATATATATATGGGTAAGTTGGTATATTTAAATGTTTTTAAAATAATAAAAACATTATTTTAAATAGTATTTAAAAACTATTTTAATGTTTTGACGTTAGTGTTATGTTTTAAATAAATTAAAAGGTATTATATAGAAAGCTTCTCTTGGTTTGGAGATGAAAAACCTCTACTAACAGGGTCAACCACTTGAAAGTGAGAGCTTATATGACCCCAAAAAGTGTCCATCATTGGCATGGCACTAACCACTGACTCGCACCCACACAATCCATTGCCAATGAGGCATAATCACTCACATGGATACATGCACACAACAATAAAAGGGTACACACAAACATACACATACCTACAAACATTACACATATTGATTCACAATGTGACATGTTTACACACAATGTGCCTCAAAATATGTGGCATAATGTCCAACAAAATATGTCGATTTTTGGCAGCGTGGGATTTCCCCATACTGCTTTCCAAGGGGTCGGATCGATGGGCCCATTTGGTACTGCGTTCAAGCAGGCATATCCTTGGGTGACTGTGTAACGAATCGATTGGTCTCCCCATCCTTGCCTGTCCTTCCTGTTTATTCGCACAGGAGCTATGCCGTTCAATAGATCGATGAGATGGGAGGCTTCTTGATGCAGGTCTTGGGGCAGCTCCGGAAGACTCCAGCCCGCCCACTGCGTGTCATCCCAAATGGAGATATCCCATAGTTTAGTTTTCCCTGCAGCCACCATCCAGTCCTTCAGCGCCTTCAGCTTTGGGCTTTCTCCAATAGGTTCTTTTTCCATAACTCGATCCGTCCATAAGTTTATTTTTCTGCCATTACCGGGGAACAGAGTTTGCCAAACGACGTGTTTTCTTGAGGCAGGGGCCTGTCTAAGCATCTCAGCCTTGCACCTTTGAAGTATTTTCGCCAAAGAACTGTCTGTGCCCAGCCTAACTTAGGCGCAATTAATCTCCATATAAATTTAGCTCCCATTGCTATGTTCTGGTGCAAGAGATTTTTGAAATTGAGCCCTCCCTCCATCATTGGTTTGAGAACAGTCTCCCATTTGATAAGCTGGAATCTTCTCTCATTCTGTTTACCCCCTTTCCAAAAGAAATGTCTGATATATTGCTCCATTTTCTGGATTATACCCTTAGGCGCCAGAATCACAAAGAACTGGAATAATGGGAGGCTGCTAAGGACAGCTTTAATGAGGATTGTCTTACCTGCCATGTTTAACCAATTAGCCCCCCAAGACTGGAGCTTACTTTTGAATTTTTCTACCTGCGGCATCCAGTCTCTACTGTAGGATCTTTTGAGGAAGATGGGCAGCCCAAGATACTTGAACGATGAGCATTCTGAGGAAGCTGCGAATCCTAGGCATCTGGAGATGGAATTGATCAAGGAGGGCGGAGTATTCCAGCAGTAAGTATGACACTTGCTCTTGTTGAGGCTACTACCAGATTCCATGCAATACTCATCGAGTGTCTCCTTAAATTTTCTGGCCGAGTCGATCGAGGCTGTCCCAAGCAGCAGAGTATCATCTGCGAATAGAACATGATTTATGTTTTGGACCCCCCTTGCTATGGATATCCCTGATATCTCCTGCTCTTGCATTTGATTGTTTAGATGAAAGCTGAGAACTGACGCTTGGATTAGAAAAAGTAGGGGAGACATGGGGCAACCCTGTCTTAACCCTCTTGTAGCCTTGAAGAAGCCTGCAGATCTACCATTAACTAAAGGGGCGATCCATGGTTCCGAGATGCAAGCCCGGATCCAATTGATGAATTGCGCCCCAAAACAAAATTTTTTCAACACATTCAAAAGGAAACTATGATTAACTCGGTCAAAGGCATTTGCTAGATCCAGTTTGATGGCCATAACTTGTTCCTTACGCTGCTGGCTTGATAGAATTGCCTCTTGGACGAGTGTGAAATTGTCCACTAAATGCCTTCTGTGGATGAAGCCTCCTTGGTTCTCCGGGATGACTTTAGGTAGAATGTGCCTCAGCCTGTTCGCAATAACTTTTGTGATCAATTTGTAGCCAATGTTGCACAAGGATATAGGGCGAAACCTATTAAAGTTATTGGCTCCCTTTTCTTTAGGAATGAGTGCTAGGAAAGAAGAGTTGGTACTTCCACCTAATTTCTGGCAAGCCTGCGATTTATGGACCATTTTATACAGATCTTTCCCCACTATGTCCCAACAATTTTTTAATAAAGAGGCGGTAAAGCCATCAGGGCCAGGAGATTTGTCTGGATTCATAGCATAGACGGCTCTTTTGACTTCATCCATAGTGACTTCACTTTCTATCTGATGGTTCATTTCAACCGAAATCGAGGAGGGGATCCCGTCCAGTAGTCTAAAGTTCTGATTCGTATTGTTTTCTTCACTGTACAACCCTTTAAAATGATTGTGAGCTGCGCGCTTAATACTTGCAAAGTCCTTATGAACGGTATCCACTTCCTTAATTTCACTGATGGAGTTGAAGCCTTTTCTGGCTTCCGCATGCTTGTGGAAGAACGATGTATTTCTATCACCTGCTTTTAGCCCGAGGCATTGCGATTTGATCCTCAACGTTTCCTCTTCGATCAGGAAAAATTTGTGGTAGCATTTCTCGAGATGAGCCTCCTTGTCCAGTGCCTCTCTGGTTATGTGCGCCTCTTCTGCGTTTAATTGGTTTGCTTCGAGCTGACTTTGAATGTTTTTCCTTTGAGAAGCTGGATTTGGAATAGATTTGGACCAGTGCTTCAAGGCGAATTTTAATCTCCTGATTTTTTCTTCCCATATATAAAATGGGGATCCAGTAACTGGGTGAGACCAGCTTTCTTTCACAACCTGCAAGAATTTTGGCTCCTTGATCCACAATGGGCTGAACTTGAAGGGAATGTGACCTAGATCAACGTGAGCGTGGAGGGTGAGCTTGATTGGCTTGTGATCCGAGGTGCTACAAGGAAGAATATGTGCGCAAGCGTCTAGGCCGAGCAGAAGAATGGAGCTATGCACCAAGAATCTATCCAGCCTTGCTGCGATATGACTAGGACCAATTCTTTTATTAGACCAAGTGAACATACCTGAGACGGGCTTGATATCTAGCAGATCCCAGTCTTGAAGGAGATCCTCAATCCATTCCCTTGCCGAGTCTCGTACAATGGAACCTCCTCTCTTTTCAGAAGAGTGCAAAGTAGTGTTCAGATCGCCTGCTATGATGACATTTTCTAGAGTGACCAGATGTGCTTGCTGCCTTAAGGAGTCCCAGCAGCTCTTTTTTTCTCCGGCATTTACCAGAACATATACATTGAAGAGGCAAAGTATTTCTTTTGTAGTAACATGCTGCATCTTTAACATCTCCCAGTGGGTATTTGATGCCTCTGCCACCAACGAAAATCTGTTTCCATTCCAAAGGGCTCCCAACCCTCCAAAGGCTCCTCCGACTGCAACAGCTGATGCATCACTATTTTTCCATAGTTTTTTACTTACTTGGAGAAATTCAGGTTCCTCCATCTTAGTCTCCTGGAGAAGGAGTATGTCAGGGGCCTCTATTCTTATTAGATTTCGAATAGTTTCTTCCTTTATTTTGCTGCCCATACCCCTACAGTTCCAGGAGATTATCTTCATTATTTACCTTTGTATGGTTGGGCTCCCCTGGAGCCTTGATGCTGGTTTCTTACTGCCTTCGGCTTTTTTGCTAGCAGCTTCTCCAATGTTGGTTGGCTGCCCTGGAGTTTGTCTTTGTATGTCTCATGCTCTCTTTTCTCCCGATCTGTTTTACGTCCTCTTGTAGATCTCCTTACCGAGGATTCAGATTCTCCTATTTCCCCTTCCTCTTCCGATTCTTCTGATTCTTGGTCCTCCTCCTCGACTACTTCAGGGGTTCCTTTTGAGCTTTCAGCAGCTTATTTGTCCTTGGCGTTAGACGCATGGGAGCCTTTGTCTAGGGACTTTGGCCTTTGGACTGCTACTTCATGAGAGTCCTCTGGTTGGGAATTGAGAGGGCCGAACCTGTACTCAAGATTGAACGAGGGCTGGGCTTGTTGGGTCTGCTGCGGGTCCTGCTGGAGGCCTTTACTAATGTTTCCTCCTGATTTCTGGGCCTTGGTTGCCAATTTGGATTGTTTCACTTGATTCGAACCGGCCTCCTTCCCTTGAGTTGCTTCATTGGCCGATAGACAGTTTCTGGCGAAGTGTCCATATACTTGGCATATCCGGAACTTGAAAGGAAACTGTTAATAATCTAGCTTCTGCACATGCATCCAATTTCCTACTTTGATTTTGATGGCCTCCGGGAGTCCCTCCTCCAGATCCACCTCGACGCAGATCCTTGCACAATCATATTGATCCTTGCTTTTCGCTCGATCTATGAATTTCCCCAAGGCATTTCCAATATGCTTCAGAGAGTCCCAGTTCCAGCAGTGAACCGGGAGATTAGGGAGCCTTACCCATACCAGAACAGCTTTCGGTACATCTACTGCTGGGTCGAAATCTGGGGTTGATTTGTTCAGATACAACCCCTGGGGGCCCATGAAGTAAGGGCCGTTTCGAAAGATCAGCTCTTTATCGTCTTTGGATGAAAATTCAAAGAGAAAGAATCCTCGTCCCAGGAAATAAGAAGACACACTTTCGCTGACCAGCAGAGACTAGTTCCTTTTAACCCAACTCTCTGTCGACTTGGGAGAAGGCCATAGGGCTGTAAACTGGCCTATGAGAGCTCGATCAGACAGGGAGAGAGCAACCTGAATCGAGGTTTCCGGGGGTAAGGAGATCTCTGGGATATCATCCAGCTTCTTAACGAATTTTGCTGCTTCTGCATGTTTCTTCTTGGGTAGCCCTTCCAGTAGACAGTTGAACGCATCTGCTGGGGAGCTTGTCGGCGAAGGAGAGGAGGGAGGAGCCTCGGGAGAACCCATCACCTCCATGGGCCCAAGATCAGGGTGACAGGCAATCAAGTCTCCATGTCTTGTGGAAGGAGTGATCTGATCAGCAATCTGAGGCGATCTGATTAGCAGTCGCAGTAATCAGGTCAACCTATCCTAGGCAAAGCCAAAGACCAAACTGAGGCGGCGACTCTCAGAGGATCCAAGGCGGCTGCGCGATTCGATAGTTAATTAGTATGTTATGAAAATTGAAAAGTATTTCTTTTTTAATTTTTAAAAATATTTCATTAATTAAAATTTTTTAGAATTAATATTTTTTGCATATTATTAAATTTTAGTATTATGAAAAGAAAATTATAAAATATTAAAATTAGCGAATTTTTAAATAAAATTAATAAAATTTACTTAGTGTATTGATTTTAATATTAAATAATTAATTGATATGTGTTATTGGAGATTGATGATATTATAAATGTCATGTTATTGTTTCTTTTTTGGGGATTTGAATATTGAGTTTCATGGTTTGCATATTATTTTATAACATGATAATCATTAATTCAGTTTTACTTAGAAGGATACTATTATGTACTTTTTAATGTTATTGTAATATGTATATTATTTTTCATTTTAAAATGATAAATTAATATTATCAATATTTGAAATTTTGATATGGAAAAAAATAAAAAATGAAAAGAAAAATATTAAAAATTAAAAGTAAAAATAATAATAAATAATATATTTTCCTCAAAATTTTAAACTAGAATTTACAAAATTAATATATAAATAATATATATTTATATATAAAAATAATGTAGTAAGATACTTAATCATATAAATAGATATTTAAAAATATATATATTCACACAAACTACACTCATAAGTAAATAATATGTATATAAATATTACAAAGAATATGTTCATACACACAAAGAATACAATTGAACAAGACACATATAAATGTAGCAAAGAATAGATTCATACACACATCAAGGACATATTCATACACATACAAAGAATGCAAATAAACAAGACACACACAAATGTAGCAAAGAATAGATTCATATACACTTAAAGAATATATTTATACACATACAAAGAATACAAATAAACAAGATGCATACACACGCAGCAAAGAATAGATTCATATACATACAAAGAATACAAGTAAATAATATACACACAATTATAGCAAAGAATATATTCGTACATATACAAGTAAACAATGAGGGGATATTGAAAACACTCATGATAATACAAGCAACTATTGAAAAAAATACACTTATATACATATAAACAATGAAACCACCAATCTAATACTCAACGCATACTCAAACAATACATAACAAATAAACAATGAAAAAATACTCAAAAGCATGCAAAATGAGACATTCATAAACATAGAAGAATAAACACTCGAAAGTAGTACATACAAATATTGCAAACACTCTCAATAATTCATTCACACACATCATATAGAAGTAGATATCCTATTCATTGATACATAAAAACCTTAACAAATAAATTCTAACTATCTAAATGCAACTAATAAAAACACTATCTCAATTCTGAAAACAATACATTCATATACATACAAAATAAAGAATCCAAAGCATACATTATCACCCAAATACATTCATATTTATAAAAATAAGCATATATTTATTGTATATAAATAATACAACCAATACACAAACATTTAGATATAGTAAATTTGTACAAATAAATAAATTTAAAAATTTACAAACACAAACACTCTAAACAATATATTAGTATTTAGTTTAAATTTGTAAAAATATCAATATCAATATTAAATTATATTTATTTATAAATATGAAAAGAAGGAAAAAAATATAATATAAATATCCTAATAACATGGTTATTGTAAAAAAATATAATTAAATAAGCAAAAAAAACAAAAAAAAACAAAATCAAAATCAAAACCCAAAAAAAAGAGAGGTTATAGTTGTTATATAATTTATGTGAATAAGAGTGATTTATGGGTTTGTGTGTTGGGAACATGTTTAAAACATTGTAAAAATGTTAAACAATTTATGTGAATTGAGTGGTTTTGTTATTTGTGTGTGTATGTGGAGAAGATGTTTAAAACATTGAAAGAATGTTAAATGATTTATGTGAATAAAAGTGATTTTGTGATTTGTGTGTATGTTAGGAAGATGTTTAAAACATGTTTATAAATTATTATTATTATTATAATAAAAGGATAATATTTGCATTTGTGCATATTGGAGTTACCATAAACTAAAGATCATGAAAACCATAAGCACAAGGAACACAACTCAAAGGAGGGTTACCATTTAACCTTCCTAAGAGCCTTTTGGAGGGGTTGAATTCCCCTCCACACAAAAAAAAAACCTACTCGTTTTATTAATGATGGTGTTCATGTACATTCTTTGATGGGCCCATCTAAACAAAAAAATAAATATTTTCTTCTAATTACAACACTACAAAACATAAAAATAGATAATGTCTTCGACTCACTAAGGAGCAACTTTGATATTGATAAATTTTCTGCAACATACAACATTGAAACGATATTGTTAGTATACAAACCTTTCATAATAACCAGTAACACAATTAAATGTGTCATTCATAAATAAAATCTATAATATATATAATAATAAACCCATAATGCATGACAAATATTAAGGAAAAAACCATGGATAGAATATTATTATGTAAAGTGATAAAAATATGATAAAATTTCCAAATTCAATATAATAAAAATTAAATTTAACCTTTATATATTTAAAATAAATAAGGAAACACATTTGGTAATATGCTTTTATTAATAAAATTTCATTGAGTAAATAAAATTCTCAACAATTAAATGTTATATATTTTTCATATTTTTTTAAATTGAAATAAAAAATAAAATAATGAGTAACCAATCATAATAATAACTATTCATTTTCGAAATTCTAAATTATTACCCATATATCTATCTTTATAAAATATATAATAATAAAATACATGTTTATTTCTGAAAATCTAAATCATAACCCAAATTCTTGGTAAATATATTTCCCTGGATTATAGTAAGTAAATACTACCATATTATCTGTCCTAATTAAGTAAATACTACCATGTTGTTTTGGGACTGCGCTCCACTTGTCCCTCTTCCTGTGGGTGAAATTGGTCAAATATTTCTCAAATGGTTTTTGGGCGAGCAGTGCGTTTAGCAGGGATTTTGCCAAAAAAGAAAAGGCTTCCCAATCCATGTTGAAACAGTTTCTTGGTTGTTGATGCATATTTTCAATGTAATCAGCGAAGCATTCTTGTTCCTCAATAATAAAGGAGACACTCTCATGTGCATATGAATGTTGAACCATCTACAGTGAAGTCAAAGGAAAATAGAGGAATGTTGAACCATCTACAGTGAAGTCAAGGGAAAACAGAGGAATGTTGAACCATTTACAGTGAAATCGAGAGAAAACAGAGGAACGTTCCACTTACATGCACATGAATATGAACGATGATCTGGTACATGATATAAGCAGTCAAAATAAATATTAATCACCAACCATCTACAATCCTCCTTAATGACGACCACTCATTCCCCTTCAAATGCTAACCCAAAGCTACAGACTCATTCCCCTTCATATGCTAACCCAAAGCTACAGGTATATTACAGGGGCCTGTCTCTCTAATATATAATAGACTAAATCCTGCATCTAAAAGACTAAATATACCCATCAAGTTCAGGGTATTAAATTCAAACGGTCCTCGCCTGAACGAAGAACTAAATAATTCGAATACGAAAAATCCTGACTGAAATGAAATTCCATATAGCAGGGATGACCACTAGGTGGGTAGTAGATATTATAGAAATGGACAAATCTTCACAAACAGAAATGGCATAGAGCAAGGATGACCAAGGTAGTGCTCTACCCCATCGATTATAGAAATCATAATATAAATAGTATCACCAAGGCAGTGAGGACAGTAGGTAAGAGAAGTCATAATATCAATAGTATCACCAAGGCAGTGAGGACAGTACGTAGGAGAATACTTGGACTGTTCTTCATAACCACTAATAAATAAAAACTCCAACAACAACAATTTATCGATAATATCCGATTCGGCGTGCTATACAGAGGCCATTTAATTAGAATAAGCGTTAGGAAAAGCTGTATTTCACCAGCAAATTAGTAATCCTCGAAGCCCTATCCAAGAATATCTATCCACTAAAAGAGGGCATCTCCTCAAACTCCAGCACGCATCCCCAAACAATCACAACCGTCCACATAATTAGGCCATTCGCAATTACTACTAACCTTGATTCTTAAGAATCTTTCATTTGTTATTTGTTATTGAAACTGTGCAAACAGGTGGTTAAAAAAGAGCTCCAAACTCGTCACTCCAGCTCCTCCTGTATATAAAATTCCAACTCATCAAGAAAAGAACAGAAACAAAGGGCCGGGAATGAATTTAGAAGTAATTTAAGAAAATATTGCCATAGGTACCAACTCACTCTGAATGCATTGATAAGTTGGCCCTTCAACCACCCCTGCATACTCTCCTCGCTTGGACTTTCTCTCTCACTTAGCAGACACAAAACAACCATACCACAACACTACAAACATACCACAACACTACACAACCCACATTACAAACATACCACAACACTACACAAGACAGGACATGGATGCATACAACACTACACAGAACATTATGGAGCGCTCCATAAGACAGACAACTTTACATCAAAGACCTTGAGAGAGAAAGAACACCCATGCTTAACCACCTGTAGATTGAACATGAAAAAAATTGTCAGGTTACTTGGTTTCCCTGGTTAACCAGTGCAATAAACAGAGAAATACACAAAACAAATTAAAGAACAGAAAATTACCCCCTCCATGAATAATCCACTCAGATCGCCTTGCTGCTATTTTCGGACTGCAAAAACTTCGATCACCTCCTCTTCGCTGGTGAATTTCCTCCTCTCATTCCACCGATCCCTCTCATTCTTCATTCATTCCACCGATCCCTCTCATTCATCATTCACTACGGGCAAAGTATATAACCACCGATCCCTCACATTCTTCATTCCTCACGCGCGGCCGAGTGTATAATAACTAAGGCGTTCATGGGTTTTATGATTGCTTTTTTGGACCGTTGTGTTCAAATTCACCGCTAACCAATCTTTTAATTACTACTCATTAAACCAATTTTCTAATTACCATCCATTAAACCATCTTTTAAAGTCAGTGATATTATTTTATAATTTTTTTATGTTGCTGTAGTTTTTTTTACCTGCGTTATTCAGTTTCTATGGTGTGAATAAGAGTGATTCGGTTTCTATGGGCGTTGATTAGAATATATATATATATATATAATCTACACCAAAATAAAATTTTGAAAATAGTTAGATTGAAAAGTTAAAAGAGTTATCATTCATAATCACTCACTTAGTAGTTTTATAAAAGTTATTTTGTTTAATTATTTCTAAGAGCTAAATTTACTTTATTTTCACCACGTTTTAATCTATCTATTGGTCCAAAGGGTGTAAAGAAATGTTGAGTATAAAGAGAAATAGTTATAAATATGAAATTTAATAGTTGTTCAATATTCAATTCCAGGAATTAGTGCATCATGAGTAGTGTTACATTGCATTTGAGTAATGTTTCTCTTTGAAAGTTAACATCTTCATCTAATTAGTGATATTCATTCAAGAAAAATATCCTTTGATCTTGCACCTTCATGATTTATACGTAATCTGTTGGGAGGTTTTTACATTTTAATTGATTTTTCCCAACAAAAATATAAATGTATTTCACTCACATTTTCCAAAACCCAATTATGTTTTTCATGTATGTGCTTTTCAATTTTATCATTTTAGTTATGTCTCTCTTCTGTTATATTTGAAAGAACTAGCCCATAACCAACAATTAAGTAAAAAATCACAAAGACCTATTTTTAATTCTCTTTATGATACATATTCTATTTGTTTTTACATTATAGAAAGGCCAAACAAATATAATAGCCTATTTTATAACACAATATGCTTCTCAAGACAAGGCTACACTTATGCCTTTGAATCAATTATCTCGTTTTCTTCATTTTCTTATAGTATCATTTGAAGTATATAATTATGGCTTAAAATTGATGTCTCTCGATAACATATATATCCATCTCTTCACTTTATTAGTGATAATGATTTGTACTCAAAACCCTCATAAAGCCTCCCCTAATGTATGTTATTGACACAATATTAACCTCATTAATGAAGTTTTATATGCATAATATGCCCAAAACTTAATCAAGGAATAATAAAGACATGAACTAAAAATATGAAAGAAAAGTGCATAACTCAATTAATGAATGGAAGATAACAAAGAATGTTCAAGTAAAGAGTATATTAAGAGTTTAAATCCATGTAGAATGAGAATGATTTAGAACCCTCTAAGTAGAAGTGGATGTATTAGATTTCTTTCCAACATAATGTATAACATAGTATTGCAATAAATGGAACTTGTTAAGTTTCTTTGGCTTTAGCGAATCATGATTTCTCATCTTCACAAGTTTCCTTCACTAATCATGGTACCAATTTTGAAATTGCACTATATCATATCACATATGTATTTATTAGGATTATACAATAAAATATAGGTGGGAGTGGGATCTTTTCTCATCCTATCTAATTTTGGAACCTCTACATACATATATATAAAAAAAAGAAAAAAAGAGGGGGAAGTTTCACAATATAACTACTTCCTTGTCCATATACACTTTATGAAACTAAGTGTTAGAAAGTGAGATCTTTATCCAACTTTCTAGTTATCTTGATAGAAAAAGAAACGAAAAGTTAATATGATAAAGAGAAATAGTCACAACAAATTGTGGTTTAAACTAAATCTCCAAAATGAAGATAAGTATGAAAGCATCTTCCATCCCTTTTCAAAAATTTCAAATAAATTTCCAAGGAGAAAGTTAATGCATTAACATACAATTGGATTTATCTCAGGTGGCTTGAGGAATGCCTATCATCCTCCCCACCTAGGTTTGATTCCCACAAGTGACATGTTGAGCTCATATATAGTATATTTCTCTAATGGCTTTCATCATTGTTCTCGACTAGCCTTGTGGCCTTAATAATCTAGGGTTTTCCCTATGTATCATCTTCAAAATGAGGGAAATTATCCAAGGGCTTTCCCCGAGATTTGTAACATCGGAAAAAATACAATATATCGTGGAAACCTTATGTACCAATAAGTTTGGCCTTTAAAACAAAGTGGTCATACTAGTGTAAGTGTGGCAAAAATCCATAAATAGCTAAATGTATGCAAGGGCTAACCCTTTGTACTACTATAGATTCAAACATACACCAACATTTTGTGCCACTATATATTCAAAATACACTATAGATAGTACAATGCTAACATGATAATGTTGCACTCGTTTCAATATAATTACTCATTACTTGATCGATTAATAGATATTTCAATATACAAAAATACTAAAACAAATTTTGATTACTTATAGTTGTCTTACATCATCAGAGTTGGTTGAATTGAGCATTATGATGTCTAAAACACCATAAAATGGAAACATTAATAATGTGAGTAATCGACTTCAAAAAACGAAACAAGTCTCATATGTTTTTCTTCCATCCCCTCTTTATGAGAAATATATTTATATTCCATATGAAGAACATATATCTTTTGGTCCTCTAGGTACTAATCAGACTCAACAATAGAGCTCAAATCCATTACAATAAACCTCAACATGTGGCTTGCAAGAATGGAACCTAGGTGCAGAGGACAACAATTATTTCTCCCAACCAACTAAGATAAGCCCAAATGAAAAAACATGCCTCTTAAGTTATGTGAATAAAATGCACAAGTTAAGTTATTTGTCTATTATAAAAACCAGAAAACAATTGAGACCATGCTGAGTTTATTCATGTAGATCCAAGAGAAGCTTCACCAACAACCTCAAAGCATGAAAGGGTTACCTCATAACAAAACATCAAATTCTAAGGCTAAAAGGAATGGGAAGTGACATTATATACCTCTTAATAAAGGAAATATATCAGTTAAGGTATGTAATTAAACTTTTATGTTTAATCTTTTCTAAAGATAATAAAAAGGTTTTCGAGTAAAATTTGAATGGTTTCCATGGTGGAGAATGTTGATGCTTCTAGTGTAGCATAACTAATCTTTATGGAATTCAACTATTCTACACAATGCGTCATATTTGTTATTTTAATAATCATGTTCCTTTATGGTGAAGGCAAGAGTAAGAGGGGCATTATTCAACCCCAATGAAAAAATTGTGGCACAATTTCCATGGGGTCTTGGTCATGCGACAAACAACCAAGTGGAGTTTCTTTCTCTATTGAAGGGTCTAGAAACTTCTTTCGAAATTAATTTTTACTTTATTTTAGTCTTCATTGATTCAATGATTATAATTTGTTAGGTAGTCATTGCTATGATGGAGTCGAGCTTTTTTTCCCTCTTATTCTCCAAAGTATTCTCTTACTTACCTCTCAATTCGACCATATGGAATTTTTTCCATGTTTGAAGACATTTGAATTCAATGGCAAACATTTTGCAAAATAAAGGCTCCGTGTTGGGCCAAGGAAGATTATATTTGGATCAAAGAAATTTCAAAATCATTTATATACCATAGTCATGACGAGAGTCCCAAGGCATATTCACTTTCATTCAAATGTTGATACTTATGGAAATTTGTCTCGAAGTGGGGATGGGACATCTTCCTCTTGCTCTAAATGGTCTATGACTCTTGTTAAAAGGATAAGCGGTATTGGGATCTAGATACTTATTAATTTCTGACATTAGTCTTCAAAATTTTCTTCTAGGTGTCCCTTGCACCTTATTATGTGTCTCGAAATATTTCCCCTCATCTCCAAAATGAAGCATAAAAATTTAATACTTATTTTGTCGAAGCGACTGGAATTCAATATGGCTATGGAGTTTCATTCTCTCAGAAGTGGGCTGGAGTTAATTTAATCACCCTAAACTTTCAATCATCAGTCTATTCATCATCGTCGAGAGGACTTTGGGTTGGATATGAAATTTTTCCTTAGTATGGCTCATGGCAGTGTTTCAGTCTCAATTATATAATAGATTATGTGGAACTCCATAAAATTATTTCGAAGCCTTACCTTGCTGGTCTTGGGGTGTGGGTTAATCTTGTTAGTTCTTTTGCAAGTCAGGTTCAGTGGTCCTTAGCTGAAATGGAACAATCTCATTGTCTTCGAGAATGCCTTGATGTTGGTTCTTTGTTTCTTAAATTTTTGGGTCTCATTGAGGTGTTGCCAAAGTTTCTAGGAAGCAACAGGATGACATGGATGAGAGACAATGCTAGTCTTCACAACTATTATTAGAAGATAAGTTCCTCTAACTTCTGAGTAGTCTTGAAATTTCTTTGAATGAATTCCATGAGGAAGTTATTGCACTCAGCACTCGGGTTACAACTCTAGGGAATTGTATGGTTAGTAGTGCTCAACTTTCTCTTGGAGGTGTTTCTCCTAGTGTGGTTCCTGATAAAAAGAAGCCTCTTCACTCACAGAGGAATGAGCAGCCTAGTTTTGGACGATGTTGATATGGGAAACTAAGGAGGGGACTATTGGTTTTAGTTAAAATATTTTGTTGATATATGTTGTAATGTAAATACCTTTTGATACTTGGGATCTTCTGTATATTCATAAAAATATATATATATTTAGAATAGGGAAGAAATGAAATCCTAGAGATGACACTAGTTTTGTATGGTCTGGTGAATATTTACATTGTCAGAGAAAAAAAGATATTATAAGGCTTCTAGCTCATAATCTAGTATTATTAATGCAAAACCCTTAACTGTTTCTTAAAAAAAAAAATCATGTTCCTTTGTTTACCATGAGGCTTTGGATTGACAGTGAATTGGTGTTATGTTAAGGACTCCACAAAAATTTCTCCGATTCTATAACACCCTCCTCCCACATTTACTCAAGTTAACCAGTCTATTGGGGTAAACATGTGATGAGCGGCTACTACAATCTGATTCAACTCCCCATGTACAGTTAAGGAAATGGAACCAACCCAACACAATCAATCTGACCTTTTTCACATGTCACAAAAGCTACAAGATACAACCAAACCCTTCTAAGTGATTTACCCCTGAGAGAACTTGACACTTCACTCCTCTAGAGCCTTAGTCACTCCCATGAAATGGACTTTCTTTCTCTACGAAAGGGTCTAGAAACTTCTTTGGAAATAAATTTTACCATTATTCTAGTCTTTATTGATTCAATGATTATAATTCTTTAGGTGGTCTAGGCTATGATGGAGTCGAGCTTTGTTTTCCCTCTTATTCTCCAAAGGATTCTCTTACTTGCCTCTCAATTCAAGCATATGGAATTTTTCCATGTTTGTTGACATTTGAATTCAGTGGCAGGCATTTTGGGAAAAAAGGCTATGTTTGGGCCAAGGAATATTATATTTGGATCAACGAAAATTTAAAATCATCTATATACCATAGTCATGACGAGACTCCCAAGGCGTATTCACTTTCATTCAAATTTTGACACATATGGAAATTTTTTGAAAGCGAAGATGAGGCATTTTCCTCCTACTCTAAATGGTCTATGGCTCTTGATAAAAGGATAAGTGGTATTGGGATCTAGATATTTATTAATTTCTGACGTCGATCTTTAAAATTTTCCTCTAAGTGTCCCCTCCACCTTATTATGTGTCTCGAAATATTTCTTCTCATCTGCAAAATGAGGCATAAGAATTTAATTCTTATTTCGTGAGAGCGACTGGAATTCAATATGGATATGGAGTTTCCTTCTCTGAGAAGTGGGTTGGAGTTAATTTCATCACCCTGCACTTTCAATCATCAATCTATTCATCATCCTCTAGAGGATTTTGGGTTGGATATGAAAATTTTCCTCAATATGGCTTATGGTAGTGTTTGAGTCTCAATTATATAATAGATTATGTGGAACTCCAGAAAATTCTTTGGAAGCCTTACCTTGCTAGTCTTGGGGTGTGGGTTAAGCTTGTTAGTTCTTTTGCAAGTCGGGTTCAATGGTCCTTTCCTTAAATGGAACAACCTCATTGTCTTCCAGAAAGCCTTGATGTTGGTTCTTTGTTTCTTAAATTTTTTGATTTGGTTGAGGTGTTGCCAAAGTTTCAAGGAAACAACAGGATGACATGGATGAGAGACAATGTTAGTCTTCACAATTATTATTAGAAGCTAAGTTCCTCTAACTTTTGAGTAGTTTGGAAATTTCTTTGAATGAATTCCATGAGGAATTTATTGCACTCAGCACTCGAGTTACAACTCTAGGGAATTGTATGGCTGGGAGTGCTCAACATTCTCTTGGAGGTGTTCCTCCTAGTGTGGTTCCTAATAAGAAGAAGCCTCTTCACTCACAGAGGAGCGACAAGCCTAGTTTTGGACGTTGTTGATTGGGGAAGCTAAGGACGG